>JAVLSZ010000009.1:74032826-74092826 GCA_032313775.1 Urocyon cinereoargenteus | reverse complement strand
GGGGTTAGGGGTTAGTGTTAGGGTTAGGGTTAGGGTTAGGGTTAGGGTTAGTGTTAGGGTACGGGTTAGGGTACGGGTTAGGGTTAGGGCACGGGTTAGTGTTAGGGTTAGGGTAAGGGTTAGGGTTAGTGTACGGGTTAGTGTTAGGGTACGGGTTAGGGTACGGGTTAGGGTTACGGTACAGGTCAGGGTTAGGGTTAGGGGTTAGGGTGAGGGTTAGGGTTAGGGATAGGGTTAGGGTACGGGTTAGGGTTAGGGTTAGGGTTAGGGTACGGGTTAGGGGTTAGGGTTAGGGTTAGGGATAGGGGACGGGTTAGGGTTAGGGTACGGTTTAGGTTTAGGGTACGGGTAGGGTTAGTGTTAGGGTTAGGGTTAGGGTACGGGTTAGGGTTAGGATAAGGGTTAAAGTTAGGGTACGTGTTAGGGTTAGGGTTAGGGTACGGGTTAGGGTTACGGTACGGGTTAGGGTAAGGGTACGGGTTAGGGTTAGGATTAGGGTTCGTGTTAGGGTTAGGGTTAGGGTTAGGTTACGGGTTAGGGTTAGGGTTAGTGGTTAGGATTAGGGATAGTGTTGGGGTTAGTGTTAGGGTTAGTGTACGGGTTAGGGTTAGGGTACGGGTTAGGGTTAGGGTTAGTGTTAGGGTTAGGGTTAGCGTACGGGTTAGGGTTAGGGTTAGGCTTAGGGTTAGGGTTAGGGTACGGGTTAGGGTTAGGGTACGGGTCAGGGTTAGGTTTAGGTTTAGGGTAGGGTTACGGTAAGGGTACGGTTTAGGGTTAGGGTTAGGGTTAGGGTTAGGGTACGGGTGAGGGTTAGGGTTAGGTTACGGGTTAGGGTTGGGGTTAGGGTTAGGGTTAGGGTACGTGGTAGGGTTAGGGTTAGGGTACGTGTTAGGGTTATGGTTAGGGTAGGGTTAGGGTTAGGGTTAGGGTTAAGGGCTAGGGTTAAGGTTAGGGTTAGCATACGGTTTAGGGTACGGGTGAGGGTTAGGGTTAGGGTTAGGGTTAGGGTACGGGTTAGGGTTAGGATTAGGGTACTGTTTAGGGTTAGGGTACGGTTTAGGGTTTGGGTTAGGGTACGGGTTAGGGTTAGGGTATGGGTTAGGCTTAGGGTTAGTTTTAGGGTTAGGGTACGGGTTAGAGTTAGGGTTAGGATACGGGTTATGGTTAGGGTTAGGGTTAGGGTTAGGGTTAGGCTACGGGTTAGGGTTAGGGTTAGGTTTAGGGTTAGTGTTAGGGGTTAGGGGTTAGGATTAGGGTTAGGGTTAGGGTTAGAGGTTAGGGGTTAGGGTTAGGGTTAGGGTTAGTGTTAGGGTACGGGTTAGGGTTAGGGTTAGGGTTAGTGTTAGGGTTAAGGTACGGGTTAGTGTTAGGGTTAGGGTTAGAGTACGGGTTTGGGTTAGTGTTAGGGTTAGGATTAGTGTTAAGGTACGGGTTAGGTTTAGGGTAAGGTTTAGGTTTAGGGTACGGGTTAGGGTTAGGTTTAGGGTTAGGGTACGGGTTAGGGTTAGGGTTAGGGTTAGGGTTAGGGTTAGGTTACGGGTTAGGGTTAGGGTTAGGGTTAGGATTAGGGTACGGGGTAGGGTTTGGGTTAGGGTACGGGTTAGCGTTAGGGTACGGGTTAGGGTTAGGGTTAGGGTACGGGTTAGGGTTAGGGTTAGGGTACGTGTTAGGGTTAGGGTTAGGGTTAGGGTTAGGGTTAGAGGTCAGGGTTAGGGATAGGGTTAGGGTTAGGATAAGGTACGGGTTAGGGTATGGGTTAGGGTTAGGGTTTGGGTTAGGGTACGGGTTAGGGTCAGTGTTAGGGTACGTTTTAGGGTTAGGGTACGGTTTAGGGTTAGGGTTAGGGTTGGGGTACGGGTTAGGATTAGGGTAAGGGTTAGTGTTATGTTTAGGGTACGGGTTAGGGTTAGGCTACTGTTTAGGGTTAGGGTTAGGTTTAGGGTTAGGGTACGGGTTAGGGTTAGGGTTAGGGTTAGGGTTAGCATTAGGGTAAGGGTTAGGGTTAGGGTTAGTGTTAGGTTTAGGGTTAGGGTACGGGTTAGGGTTAGGGTTAGGGTACGGGTTAGGGTTAGGTTACGGGTTAGGGTTAGGGTACGTGTTAGGGTTAGGGTTAGGTTTAGGTTTAGGGTTAGGGTACGGGTTAGGGTTAGGGTACGGGTTAGGGTTAGAGTTAGGTTACGGGTTAGGTTTGGGGTTAGGGGTTAGGGTTAGGGTTAGGGTTACGGTTATTGTACGGGTTAGGGTTAGGGTACGGTTTAGGGTTAGGGTTAGGTTTATGGTTAGCGTACGGGTTAGGGTTAGGGTTAGTGTTAGGGTTAGGGTACGGGTTAGAGTTAGGGTACGGGATAGTGTTAGGGTTAGGGTTAGGGTTAGGGTTAGTAAAGGGTTAGGTTTAGGGTTAGCGTTAGGGTTAGGGTACGGGTTAGGGTTAGGGTACGAGTTAGGGTTAGGGTTAGGGTTAGGGTTAGGGGTTAGGGGTTAGTGTTAGGGTTAGGGTTAGGGTTAGGGTTAGGGTTAGGGTATGGGTTAGGGTTAGGGTTAGGGTAAGCGTTAGGGTACGGGTTAGGGTTAGGGTTAGGGTTAGGGTTAGGGTTAGGGTTTAGGGGTTAGTGTTAGGTTTAGGGTTAGGGTTAGGGTTATGGTTAGGGTACGGGTTAGGGTACGGGTTAGGGTTAAGGCACGGGTTAGTGTTAGTGTTAGTGTTAGGGTTAGGGTTAGGGTTAGGGTTAGGGTACGGGTTAGGGTTAGGGTACGGGTTAGGGTACGGGTTAGGGTTAGGGTACGGGTTAGGGATAGGGTTAGGGATTAGGGTGAGGGTTAGGGTGAGGGTTAGGTTTAGGGTACGGGTTAGGGTCAGGGTTAGGGGTTAGGGTTAGTGTTAGGTTTAGGGTACGGGTTAGGGTTAGGTTACGGGTTAGGTTTAGGGTACGGGTTAGGGTTAGGTTTAGGGTTAGGGTTAGGGTTAGGGTACGGGTTAGGGTTAGGGTTAGGGTTAGTGTTAGGGTACGGGTTAGGGTTAGGGTTAGGGTACGGGTTAGGGTAAGGGTACAGGTTAGGGTTAGGGTTAGGGTACGTGTTAGGGTTAGGTTTAGGGTTTAGGGTAGGGTTAGGTTACGGGTTAGGGTTAGGGTACGGGTTAGGGTTAGTTTTAGGGTACGGGTTAGGGTTAGGGTACGGGTTAGCGTTAGGGTTAGGGTACGGGTTAGGGTTAGATTTAGGGGTTAGGGTTAGGGTTAGGGTTAGGTTTAGGATTAGGGTTAGGGTACGGTTTAAGTTTCGGGTTAGGGTTAGGTTTAGGGTTAGGGTACGGGTTAGGGTTAGGGTTAGGGCTAGGGTTAGGTTTCGGGTTAGGGTTAGGTTTAGGGTTAGGGATAGGGTACGTGGTAGGGTACGGGTTAGGTTTAGGGTACGGGTTAGGGTTAGGGTACGGGTTAGGGTTAGGGTTAGGGTACGGGTTAGTGTTAGGGTTAGGGTTAGTGTACGTGTTAGGGTTAGGGTTAGGGTATGGGTTAGGGTAAGGGTAGGGTTAGGGTACGTGTTAGGGTTAGGGTTAGGGTTAGGGTTAAGGGTTAGTTTTAGGGTTAGTGTTAGGGTTAGGTTTAGGGTACCGGTTAGGGTTAGGATTACGGTTAGGGTTAGGGTACGTGTTAGGGTTAGGGTTAGGGTACGGTTTAGGTTTAGGGTTAGGGTTAGGGTACGGGTTAGGGTTAGGGTTAGGGTTAGTGTTAGGGTTTGCGTACGGGTTAGGGTTAGGTTTAGGTACGGGTTAGGGTTAGGGTTAGGGTTAGGGTACGGGTTAGTGTTAGGGTTAGGGTAGGGGTTAGGTTTAGGGTTTGGGTTAGGGTTAGGGTTAGGTTTAGGGTGAGAGTACGGGTTAGGGTTCGGGTAAGGGTTAGGGTTAGGGTACGGGTTAGAGTTAGGGTACGGGTTAGGGTTAGGGTTAGGGTATGGGTTAGGGTTACGGTACGGGTTAGGGTTAGGGTACGGGTTAGGGTTAGGGTTAGGGTTAGGGTACGGGTTAGTGTTAGGGTTAGGGTAGGGGTTAGGTTTAGGGTTTGGGTTAGGGTTAGGGTTAGGTTTAGGGTGAGAGTACGGGTTAGGGTTCGGGTAAGGGTTAGGGTTAGGGTACGGGTTAGAGTTAGGGTACGGGTTAGGGTTAGGATACGGGTTAGGGTTAGGGTTAAGGTAGGGGTTAGGGTTAGGGTTAGGGTTAGGGTTCGGGTTAGGTTAGGGTTAGGTTTAGGGTGAGAGTACGGGTTAGGGTTCGGGTTAGGGTTAGGGTTAGGGTACGGGTTAGAGTTAGGGTACAGTTTAGGGTTAGGGTTGGGTACTGGTTAGGGTTAGGGTTAGGGTACGGGTTAGGGTTAGGGTTAGGGTTAGGGTACCTGTTAGGGTTAGGGGTAGGTTTAGGGTACGGGTTAGGGTTAGGGTTAGGGGTTAGGGTTAGGGTATGGGTTAGTGTTAGGGTTAGGGTTAGGGTTAAGGTTAGGTTACGGGTTAGGGTTAGGGTACGGGTTAGGGTTAGGATTAGGGTACGGGTTAGGGTTAGGGTTAGGGTTATGGGTTAGGGGTTAGGGTTAGGTTTAGGGTTAGGGTTAGGGTACAGGATAGTGTACGAGTTAGGGTTAGGGTTAGGGTTAGGGTACGGGTTAGGGTTAGGGTTAGGGTTAGGGTTAGGGTTAGTGTACGGGTTAGGGTTAGGGTTAGGGTTAGGGTTAGGGTTAGGGTTAGGGGACGGGTTAGGGTTAGGGTTAGGGTACGGGTTAGGGTTAGGGTTAGGGTTAGGGTTAGGGTTACCGTACGTGTTAGGGTTAGGTTTAGGTTTAGGTACGGGTTAGGGTTATGGTACTGGTTAGCGTTAGCGTACGGGTTAGGATACCGGTTAGGGTTAGGGTTAGGGTACAGGTTAGAGTTAGGGTACGGGTTAGGGTTAGGGTACGGGTTAGGGTAAGGGTTAGTGTTAGGGTACGGGTTAGGGTTAGGGTTAGGGTTAGGATACGGATTAGGGTTAGGGTACGGGTTAGGGTTAGGGTCGGGTACGGTTTAGGGTACGGGTTAGGGTACGGGTTAGGGTTAGGGTTAGGGTTAGGGGACGGGTTAGGGTTAGGGTTAGGGTTAGGTTTAGGGTAGGGGTTAGGGTTAGTGTTAGGGTAAGGGTTAAGGTTAGGGTACGGGTTAGGTTTAGAGTATGGGTTAGGGTTAAGTTTAGGGTTAGGGTTAAGGTTAGGGTACGGATTAGGGTTAGGGTACAGGTTAGGGTTAGTGTTAGGGTACGGGTTAGGGTTAGGGTTAGGGTACGGGTTAGGGTTAGGGTTAGGGTTGGGGTACGGGTTAGGATTAGGGTACGGGTTAGTGTTATGTTTAGGGTACGGGTTAGGGTTAGGGTACTGTTTAGGGTTAGGGTTAGGTTTAGGTTTAGGGTACGGGTTAGGGTTAGGGTTAGGTTTAGGGTTAGGGTTAGCATTAGGGTAAGGGTTAGGGTTAGGGTTAGTGTTAGGTTTAGGGTTAGGGTACGGGTTAGGGTTAGGGTTAGGGTACGGGTTAGGGTTAGGTTACGGGTTAGGGTTAGGGTACGGGTTAGGGTTAGGGTTAGGTTTAGGTTTAGGGTTAGGGTACGGGTTAGGGTTAGCGTACGGGTTAGGGTTAGAGTTAGGTTACGGGTTAGGTTTAGGGTTAGGGGTTAGGGTTAGGGTTAGGGTTACGGTTATTGTACGGGTTAGGGTTAGGGTACGGTTTAGGGTTAGGGTTAGGTTTAGGGTTAGCGTACGGGTTAGGGTTAGGGTTAGGGTTAGGGTTAGGGTACGGGTTAGGTTTAGGGTACGGGTTAGGGTACGGGTTAGGGTTAGGGTACGGGTTAGGGTTAGGGTTAGGAATTAGGGTGAGGGTTAGGGTTAGGGTTAGGGTTAGGGTACGGTTTAGGGTTAGGGTTAGGGTTAGGGTTAGGGTCAGTGTTAGGGGTTAGGGTTAGGGTTAGGGTTAGGGTACGGGTTAGGGTTAGGGTACGGGTTAGGTTTAGTGCACGGGTTAGGGTTAGGGTTAGGGGTTAGGGTTAGGGTTAGGGTTAGGGTACGGGTTAGGGTTAGGGTACGGGTTAGGGTTAGGTTTAGTGTACGAGTTAGAGTTAGGGTACGGGTTAGGGTAAGGGTTAGTGTACGGGTTAGGGTTAGGGTACGGGTTACTGTTAGGGTTAGGGTTAGGGTTAGGGTTAGGGTTAGGGTACGTGGTAGGGTTAGTGTTAGGGTATGGTTTAGGGTTAGGGTACGGGTTAGGGTTAGGGTTAGGGTACGGGTTAGGGTTAGGGTTAGGGTTAGGGTTAGGGTACGTGTTAGGGTTAGGGTTAGGGTATGGGTTAAGGTAAGGGTTAGGGTTAGGGTACGTGTTAGGGTTAGGGTTAGCGTTAGGGTTAAGGGTTAGGGTTAGGGTTAGGGTTAGGGTTAGGTTTAGGCTGAGTGTACGGGTTAGGGTACTGGTTAGGTTTAGGGTTAGGGTTAGGGTTAGGTTACGGGGTAAGGTTAGGATTAGGGTACGGTTTAGGTTTAGGGTACGGTTTAGGGTTAGGGTTAGGGTACGGGTTAGGGTTAGGGTACGGGTTAGGTTTAGGGTTAGGGTACGGGTTAGGGTTAGGGTACGGGTTAGGGTTAGGGTTACGGTTAGGGTTAGGGTACGTGTTAGGGTTAGGTTTAGGGTACGGGTTAGGTTTAGTGTTAGGGTTAGGGTACGGGTTAGGGTTAGGGTTAGGGTTAGGGTTAGTGTTAGGGTTTGCGTACGGGTTAGGGTTAGGTTTAGGGTACGGGTTAGGGTTAGGGTACGGGTTAGGGTTAGGGTTAGGGTAGGGGTTAGGGTTAGGGTTAGGGTTAGGGTTAGGGTTAGGTTTAGGGTGAGAATACGTGTTAGGGTTCGGGTTAGGGTTAGGGTTAGGGTACGGGTTTCAGTTAGGGTACGGGTTAGGTTTAGGGTTAGGGTACGGTTTAGGGTTAGGGTTAGGGTTAGGGTACGGGTTAGGGTTAGGGTTAGGTTCAGGGTACAGGTAAGGGTTAGGGTTAGGGGTTAGGGTTAGGGTATGGGTTAGGGTTAGGTTTAGGGTTAGGGTTAGGGTTAGGGTAAGGTTACGGGTTAGGGTTAGGCTACGGGTTAGGGTTAGGATTAGGGTACGGGTTAGTGTTAGGGTTAGGGTTAGGGTTAGGGTTAGGGTTATGGGTTAGGGGTTAGGGTTAGGTTTAGGGTTAGGGTTAGGGTACGGGATAGTGTACGAGTTAGGGTTAGGTTTAGGGTTAGGGTACGGGTTAGGGTTAGGGTTAGGGTTAGGTTTAGTGTTAGGGTATGGGTTAGGGTTAGGGTTAGGGTAAGCGTTAGGGTACGGGTTAGGATTAGGGTTAGGTTTAGGGTTAGGGTTTAGGGGTTAGTGTTAGGGTTAGGGTTAGGGTTAGGGTTAGGTTTAGGGTACGGGTTAGGGTACGGTTTAGGGTTAAGGCACGGGTTAGTGTTAGGGTTAGGGTTAGGGTTAGGGTTAGGGTTAGGGTTAGGGTACGGGTTAGGGTTAGGGTACGGGTTAGGGTACAGGTTAGGGTTAGGGTACGGGTTAGGGATAGGGTTAGGGATTAGGGTGAGGGTTAGGGTCAGGGTTAGGTTTAGGGTACGGTTTAGGGTTAGGGTTAGGGTTAGGGTCAGGGTTAGGTGTTAGGGTTAGGGTTAGGGTTAGGGTACGGGTTAGGGTTAGGTTACGGGTTAGGTTTAGGGTACGGTTTAGGGTTAGGTTTAGGGTTAGCGTTAGGGTTAGGGTACGGGTTTGGGTTAGGGTTAGGGTTAGGGTTAGTGTTAGGGTACGGGTTAGGGTTAGGGTACGGGTTAGGGTAAGGGTACAGGTTAGGGTTAGGGTTAGGGTACGTGTTAGGGTTAGGTTTAGGGGTTAGGGTTAGGGTTAGGGTACGGGTTAGGGTTAGGGTACGGTTTAGGGTTAGTTTTAGGGTACGGGTTAGGGTTAGGGTACGGGTAAGGGTTAGGGTTATGGTACGGGTTAGGGTTAGATTTAGGGGTTAGGGTTAGGGTTAGGGTTAGGTTTAGGATTAGGGTTAGGGTACGGTTTAGGTTTCGGGTTAGGGTTAGGGTTAGGGTTAGGGTACGGGTTAGGGTTAGGGTTAGGGCTAGGGTTAGGTTTCGGGTTAGGGTTAGGTTTAGGGTTAGGGATAGGGTACGTGGTAGGGTTAGGGTTAGGGTTAGGGTACGGGTTAGGGTTAGGGTACAGGTTAGGGTTAGGGTTAGGGTACGGGTTAGTGTTAGGGTTAGGGTTAGTGTACGTGTTAGGGTTAGGGTTAGGGTATGGGTTAGGTTTAGGGTTAGGGTTAGGGTACGTGTTAGGGTTAGGGTTAGGGTTAGGGTTAAGGGTTAGTTTTAGGGTTAGTGTTAGGGTTAGGTTTAGGGTACCGGTTAGGGTTAGGATTACGGTTAGGTTTAGGGTACGTGTTAGGGTTAGGGTTAGGGTACGGTTTAGGGTTAGGGTTAGGGTTAGGGTTAGGGTACGGGTTAGGGTTAGGGTTAGGGTTAGTGTTAGGGTTTGCGTACGGGTTAGGGTTAGGTTTAGGGTACGTGTTAGGGTTAGGGTACGGTTTAGGGTTAGGGTTAGGGTAGGGGTTAGGTTTAGGGTTAGAGTTAGGGTTAGGGTTAGGTTTAGGGTGAGAGTACGGTTTAGGGTTCGGTTTAGGGTTAGGGTTAGGGTACAGGTTAGATTTAGGGTACGGGTTAGGGTTAGGATACGGGTTAGGGTTAGGGTTAGGGTTAGGGTTCGGGTTAAGTTAGGGTTAGGTTTAGGGTGAGAGTACGGGTTAGGGTTCGGGTTAGGGTTAGGGTTAGGGTACGGGTTAGAGTTAGGGTACAGTTTAGGGTTAGGGTTGGGTACTGGTTAGGGTTAGGGTTAGGGTACGGGTTAGGGGTAGGGTTAGGGTTAGGGTACTTGTTAGGGTTAGGGTTAGGTTTAGGGTACGGGTTAGGGTTAGGGTTAGGGGTAAGGGTTAGGGTATGGGTTAGTGTTAGGGTTAGGGTTAGGGTAAAGGTTAGGTTACGGGTTAGGGTTAGGGTACGGGTTAGGGTTAGGTTTAGGGTACGGGTTAGGGTTAGGGTTAGGGTTATGGGTTAGGGGTTAGGGTTAGGTTTAGGGTTAGGGTTAGGGTACAGGATAGTGTACGAGTTAGGGTTAGGGTTAGGGTTAGGGTACGGGTTAGGGTTAGGGTTAGGGTTAGCGTTAGGGTTAGGGTTAGTGTACGGGTTAGGGTTAGGGTTAGGGTTAGGGTACGGGTTAGGGTTAGGGTTAGGGTAAGTGTTAGGGTAAAGGTTAGGTTTAGGGTTAGGGTTAGGTTTAGGTTTAGGTTACGGGTTAAGGTTAGGGTTAGGGTACTTGTTAGGGTACGGGTTAGGGTTAGGTTACGGGTTAGGGTACGGTTTAGGGTACGGGTTAGGGTAAGGGTTAGAGTTAGGTTTAGGGTATGGGCTAGGGTTAGTGTACGGGTTAGGGTTAGGGTACGGGTTAGGGTTAGGGTACGTGTTAGGGTTAGGGTTATTGTACGGGTTGGTTAGGGTTAGGGGTTAGGGTTAGATTTAGGGTTAGGGTTAGGGTTAGGGTACGGGTTAGGGTTAGGGTACGGGTTAGGATTAGGGTTAGGGTACGGGTTAGGGTTAGGGTAAGGGTTAGGGTTAGGGTTAGGGTACTTGTTAGAGTTAGGGTTAGGGGTTAGGGTTAGGGTTAGGGTTAGGGTACGGGTTAGTGTTAGGTTTAGTGTTAGGGTACGAGTTAGGGTTAGGGTACGGGTTAGGGTTAGGCTTAGGGTACGGGTTAGGGTTAGGTTTAGTGGTTAGGGTTAGGGTTAGGGTTAGGGTTAGGGTTAGGGTTAGGTTACGGGTTAGGGTTAGGGTTAGGGTACGGGTTAGGGTTAGGGTTAGGGTTAGGGTACGGGTTAGGGTTAGGGTTAGGGGTAGGTTTAGGGTAAGGTTTAGGGTACGGGTTAGGGTTAGGGTACGGGTTAGGGTTAGGGTTAGGGTTAGGATTAGGCTTAGGTTTAGGGTTAGGAAAGGGTTAGGGTTAGGGTTAGGGTTAGGGTTAGGGTACGGGTTAGGGTTAGTGTTAGTGTACGGGTTAAGGTACGAGTTAGGTTTAGGGTTAGGTTAGATTACGGGTTAGGGTTAGGGTTAGGGTTAGGGGTTAGGGGTTAGGGTTAGGGTTAGGGTACGTGTTAGTGTTAGTGTTATGGTTAGGGTTAGGGTACGGGTTAGGGTTAGGGTTAGGGTTAGGCTTAAGAAAGGGGTAGGTTTAGGCTTAGGGTACGGGTTAGGGTTAGGGTTAGGGGTAGGGTTAGGGTTAGGGTACGGGTTAGGGTTAGGGTTAGGGTTAGGTTTAGGGTTACCGTACGTGTTAGGGTTAGGTTTAGGGTTAGGTACGGGTTAGGGTTATGGTACGGGTTAGGGTTAGCATACGGGTTAGGATACCGGTTAGGGTTAGGGTTAGGGTATGGGTTAGAGTTAGGGTACGGGTTAGGGTTAGGGTACGGGTTAGGGTAAGGGTTAGTGTTAGGGTACGGGTTAGGGTTAGGGTTAGGGTTAGGGTTAGGGTACGGGTTGGGGTTAGGGTTAGGGTACGGGTTATGGTTAGGGTTAGGGTTAGGGTACGGGTTAGGGTTAGGGTTAGGGGTAGGTTTAGGGTAAAGTTTAGGGTACGGGTTAGGGTTAGGGTACGGGTTAGGGTTAGGGTGTGGATTAGGGTTAGGTTTAGGGTTAGGAAAGGGTTAGGGTTAGGGTTAGGGTTAGGTTACGGGTTAGGGTTAGTGTTAGTGTACGGGTTAAGGTACGAGTTAGGTTTAGGGTTAGGTTAGAGTACGGGTTAGGGTTAGGGTTAGGGTTAGGGGTTAGGGGTTAGGGTTAGGGTTAGGGTACGTGTTAGTGTTAGTGTTATGGTTAGGGTTAGGGTACGGGTTAGGGTTAGGGTTAGGGTTAGGTTTAGGAAAGGGTTAGGGTTAGGCTTAGGGTACGGGTTAGGGTTAGGGTTAGGGGTAGGGTTAGGGTTAGGGTACGGGTTAGGGTAAGGGTTAGGGTTAGGTTTAGGGTTACCGTACGTGTTAGGGTTAGGTTTAGGGTTAGGTACGGGTTAGGGTTATGGTACGGGTTAGCGTTAGCGTACGGGTTAGGATACCGTTTAGGGTTAGGGTTAGGGTACAGGTTAGACTTAGGGTACGGGTTAGGGTTAGGGTACGGGTTAGGGTAAGGGTTAGTGTTAGGGTACGGGTTAGGGTTAGGGTTAGGGTTAGGATACGGATTAGGGTTAGGGTACGGGTTAGGGTTAGGGTCGGGTACGGGTTAGGGTACGGGTTAGGGTACGGGTTAGTGTTAGGGTTAGGGTTAGGGTACGGGTTAGGGTTAGGGTTAGGGTTAGGTTTAGGGTAGGGGTTAGTGTTAGTGTTAGGGTAAGGGTTAAGGTTAGGGTACGGGTTAGGTTTAGAGTATGGGTTAGGGTTAAGGTTAGGGTTAGGGTTAAGGTTAGGGTACGGATTAGGGTTAGGGTACAGGTTAGGGTTAGGGTTAGGGTACGGGTTAGGGTTAGGGTTAGGGTACGGGTTAGGGTTAGGGTTAGGGTTGGGGAACGGGTTAGGATTAGGGTATGGGTTAGTGTTATGTTTAGGGTACGGGTTAGGGTTAGGGTACTGTTTAGGGTTAGGGTTAGGTTTAGGTTTAGGGTACGGGTTAGGGTTAGGGTTAGGGTTAGGGTTAGGGTTAGCCTTAGGGTAAGGGTTAGGGTTAGGGTTAGTGTTAGGTTTAGGGTTAGGGTACGGGTTAGGGTTAGGGTTAGGGTACGGGTTAGGGTTAGGTTACGGGTTAGGGTTAGGGTACGGGTTAGGGTTAGGGTTAGGTTTAGGTTTAGGGTTAGGGTACGGGTTAGGGTTAGGGTACGGGTTAGGGTTAGAGTTAGGTTACGGGTTAGGTTTAGGGTTAGGGGTTAGGGTTAGGGTTAGGGTTACGGTTATTGTACGGGTTAGGGTTAGGGTACGGTTTAGGGTTAGGGTTAGGTTTAGGGTTAGCGTACGGGTTAGGGTTAGGGTTAGGGTTAGGGTTAGGGTTAGGGTTAGGGTACGGGTTAGGTTTAGGGTACGGGTTAGGGTACGGGTTAGGGTTAGGGTACGGGTTAGGGTTAGGGTTAGGAATTAGGGTGAGGGATAGGGTTAGGGTTAGGGTTAGGGTACGGTTTAGGGTTAGGGTTAGGGTTAGGGTTAGGGTCAGTGTTAGGGGTTAGGGTTAGGGTTATGGTTAGGGTACGGGTTAGGGTTAGGGTACGGGTTAGGTTTAGTGCACGGGTTAGGGTTAGGGTTAGGGGTTAGGGTTAGGGTTAGGGTTAGGGTACGGGTTAGGGTTAGGGTACGGGTTAGGGTTAGGTTTAGTGTACGAGTTAGAGTTAGGGTACGGGTTAGGGTAAGGGTTAGTGTACGGGTTAGGGTTAGGGTACGGGTTACTGTTAGGGTTAGGGTTAGGGTTAGGGTTAGGGTTAGGGTACGTGGTAGGGTTAGTGTTAGGGTATGGTTTAGGGTTAGGGTACGGGTTAGGGTTAGTGTTAGGGTACGGGTTAGGGTTAGGGTTAGGGTTAGGGTACGTGTTAGGGTTAGGGTTAGGGTATGGGTTAGGGTAAGGGTTAGGGTTAGGGTACGTGTTAGGGTTAGGGTTAGCGTTAGGGTTAAGGGTTAGGGTTAGGGTTAGGGTTAGGGTTAGGTTTAGGCTGAGTGTACGGGTTAGGGTACTGGTTAGGTTTAGGGTTAGGGTTAGGGTTAGGGTACGGGGTAAGGTTAGGATTAGCGTACGGTTTAGGTTTAGGGTACGGTTTAGGGTTAGGGTTAGGGTACGGGTTAGGGTTAGGGTACGGGTTAGGTTTAGGGTTAGGGTACGGGTTAGGGTTAGGGTACGGGTTAGGGTTAGGGTTACGGTTAGGGTTAGGGTACGTGTTAGGGTTAGGTTTAGGGTACGGGTTAGGTTTAGGGTTAGGGTTAGGGTACGGGTTAGGGTTAGGGTAGGGTTAGGGTTAGTGTTAGGATTTGCGTATGGGTTAGGGTTAGGTTTAGGGTACGGGTTAGGGTTAGGGTACGGGTTAGGGTTAGGGTTAGGGTAGGGGTTAGGGTTAGGGTTAGGGTTAGGGTTAGGGTCAGGTTTAGGGTGAGAATACGTGTTAGGGTTTGGTTAGGGTTAGGGTTAGGGTACGGGTTTGAGTTAGGGTACGGGTTAGGTTTAGGGTTAGGGTACGGGTTAGGGTTAGGGTTAGGGTTAGGGTACGGGTTAGGGTTAGGGTTAGGTTCAGGGTACGGGTTAGGGTTAGGTTTAGGGGTTAGGGTTAGGGTATGGGTTAGGGTTAGGTTTAGGGTTAGGGTTAGGGTTAGGGTAAGGTTACGGGTTAGGGTTAGGCTACGGGTTAGGGTTAGGATTAGGGTACGGGTTAGGGTTAGGGTTAGGTTTAGGGTTAGGGTTATGGGTTAGGGGTTAGGGTTAGGTTTAGGGTTAGGGTTAGGGTACGAGATAGTGTACGAGTTAGTTTTAGGGTTAGGGTTAGGGTACGGGTTAGGGTTAGGGTTAGGGTTAGGGTTAGGGTTAGGTTTAGGGTTAGGGTATGGGTTAGGGTTAGGGTTAGGGTAAGCGTTAGGGTACGGGTTAGGATTAGGGTTAGGTTTAGGGTTAGGGTTTAGGGGTTAGTGTTAGGGTTAGGGTTAGGGTTAGGGTTAGGGTACGGGTTAGGGTTAGGGTTAGGGTACGTGTTAGGGTTAGGGTTAGGGGTTAGGTTTAGGGTTAGGGTTAGGGTACGGGTTAGGGTTAGGGTACGGGTTAGGGTTAGGTTGAGGGTATGGGTTAGGGTTAGTGTACGGGTTACGGTTAGGTTTAGGGTACGGGTTAGGGTTAGATTTAGTGGTTAGGGTTAGGGTTAGCGTTAGGGTTAGGTTTAGGATTAGGGTTAGGGTACGGTTTAGGTTTCGGTTAGGGTTAGGGTTAGGGTTAGGGTATGGGTTAGGGTTAGGGTTAGGGCTAGGGTTAGGTTAGGGGTTAGGGTTAGGGTTAGGGTTAGGGTTAAGGTACGAGTTAGGTTTAGGGTTAGGTTTAGGGTACGGTTTCGGGTTAGGGTTAGGGTTAGGGGTTAGGGGTTAGGTTTAGGGTTAGGGTACGGGTTAGGGTAAGGGTTAGGGTACGGGTTAGGGTTAGGGTACGTGTTAGTGTTAGTGTTATGGTTAGGGTTAGGGTACCGGTTAGGGTTAGGGTTAGGGTTAGGTTTAGGAAAGGGTTAGGGTTAGGCTTAGGGTACGGGTTAGGGTTAGGGTTAGGGGTAGGGTTAGGGTTAGGGTACGGGTTAGGGTTAGGCTTAGGGTTAGGTTTAGGGTTAGCGTACGTGTTAGGGTTAGGTTTAGGGTTAGGTACGGATTAGGGTTAGGGTACGGGTTAGGGTTAGCGTACGGGTTAGGGTACCGGTTAGGGTTAGGGTTAGGGTACGGGTTAGGGTACGGGTTAGGGTTAGGGTACGGGTTAGGGTAAGGGTTAGTGTTAGGATACGGGTTAGGGTTAGTGTTACGGTTCGGGTACGGGTTAGGGTACGGGTTAGGGTACGGGTTAGGGTTAGGGTTAGGGTTAGGGTTAGGGTACGGGTTAGGGTTAGGGTTAGGGTTAGGTTTAGGGTACGGGTTAGGGTTAGTGTTTGGGTAAGGGTTAAGGTTAGGGTACGGGTTAGGGTTAGAGTACGGGTTAGGGTTAAGGTTAGGGTTAGGGTTAGGGTTAGGGTACGGATTAGCGTTAGGGTACGGGTTAGGGTTAGGGTTAGGGTTAGGGTTAGGGTACGGGTTAGGGTTAGGGTTAGGGTACGGGTTAGGGTTAGGGTAAGGGTTAGGGTATGGGTTAGTGTTAGGGTTAGTGTTAGGTTTAGGGTACGGCTTAGTGTTAGGGTTAAGGTAAGGGTTAAGTTTAGGGTACGGGTTAGGGTACGGGTTAGGGTACGGGTTAGGGTACAGGTTAGGTTTAGGGTTAGGGTTAGGGTTAGGGTTAGGGTTAGGGTACGGGTTAGGGTTAGGTTACGGTTTAGGGTTAGGTTACGGGTTAGGGTTAGGGTTAGGGTACGGGTTAGGGTTAGGGTTAGGGGATAGGGTTAGGGTTAGGGTTAGGGTTAGGGTACGGGTTAGGGTTAGGGTTAGGGTTAGGTTTAGGGTACGTGTTAGGTTTAGGGTTAGGGTATGGGTTAGGGTTAGGGTTAGGGTTAGGGTACGTGTTAGGGTTAGGGTTAGGGTTAGGGTTAGGGTTAAGGGTTAGTGTTAGGGTTAGTGTTAGGGTTAGGTTTAGGGTTATTGTACGGGTTAGGGTACGGGTTAGGGTTAGGGTTAGGTTTAGGGTACGGGGTAAGGTTAGGATTAGGGTACGGTTTAAGGTTAGGGTACGGTTTAGGGTTAGGGTTAGGGTACGGGTTAGGGTTAGGGTACGGGTTAGGTTTAGGGTTAGGGTACGGGTTAGGGTTAGGGTACGGTTTAGGGTTAGGGTTACGGTTAGGGTTAGGGTACGTGTTAGGGTTAGTTTTAGGGTACGGGTTAGGGTTAGTGTTAGGGTTAGGGTACGGGTTAGGTTTAGGGTTAGGGTACGTGTTAGGTTTAGGGTTAGGGTACGGTTTAGGTTTCGGTTAGGGTTAGGGTTAGGGTTAGGGTATGGGTTAGGGTTAGGGTTAGGGCTAGGGTTAGGTTAGGGGTTAGGGTTAGGGTTAGGGTTAGGGTACGTGGTAGGGTTAGGGTTAGGGTTAGGGTTAAGGTACGAGTTAGGTTTAGGGTTAGGTTTAGGTTACGGTTTCGGGTTAGGGTTAGGGTTAGGGGTTAGGGGTTAGGTTTAGGGTTAGGGTACGGGTTAGGGTAAGGGTTAGGGTACGGGTTAGGGTTAGGGTACGTGTTAGTGTTAGTGTTATGGTTAGGGTTAGGGTACGGGTTAGGGTTAGGGTTAGGGTTAGGTTTAGGAAAGGGTTAGGGTTAGGCTTAGGGTACGGGTTAGGGTTAGGGTTAGAGGTAGGGTTAGGGTTAGGGTACGGGTTAGGGTTAGGCTTAGGGTTAGGTTTAGGGTTAGCGTACGTGTTAGGGTTAGGTTTAGGGTTAGGTACGGATTAGGGTTAGGGTACGGGTTAGGGTTAGCGTACGGGTTAGGGTACCGGTTAGGGTTAGGGTTAGGGTACGGGTTAGGGTACGGGTTAGGGTTAGGGTACGGGTTAGGGTAAGGGTTAGTGTTAGGGTACGGGTTAGGGTTAGGGTTAGGGTTCGGGTATGGGTTAGGGTACGGGTTAGGGTACGGGTTAGGGTTAGGGTTAGGGTTAGGTTTAGGGTACGGGTTAGGGTTAGGGTTAGGTTTAGGGTACGGGTTAGGGTTAGTGTTTGGGTAAGGGTTAAGGTTAGGGTACGGGTTAGGGTTAGAGTACGGGTTAGGGTTAAGTTTAGGGTTAGGGTTAGGGTTAGGGTACGGATTAGCGTTAGGGTACGGTTTAGGGTTAGGGTTAGGGTTAGGGTACGGGTTAGGGTTAGGGTTAGGGTACGGGTTAGGGTTAGGGTAAGGGTTAGGGTATGGGTTAATGTTAGGGTTAGTGTTAGGTTTAGGGTATGGCTTAGTGTTAGGGTTAAGGTAAGGGTTAAGTTTAGGGTACGGGTTAGGGTACGGGTTAGGGTACGGGTTAGGGTACAGGTTAGGGTTAGGGTTAGGGTTAGGGTTAGGGTTAGGGTTAGGGTACGGGTTAGGGTTAGGTTACGGTTTAGGGTTAGGTTACGGGTTAGGGTTAGGGTTAGAGTACGGGTTAGGGTTAGGGTTAGGGGATAGGTTTAGGGTTAGGGTTAGGGTACGGGTTAGGGTTAGGGTTAGGGTTAGGGTTAGGGTACGTGTTAGTGTTAGGGTTAGGGTATGTGTTAGGGTTAGGGTTAGGGTTAGGGTACGTGTTAGGGTTAGGGTTAGGGTTAGGGTTAGGGTTAAGGGTTAGTGTTAGGGTTAGTGTTAGGGTTAGGTTTAGGGTTATTGTATGGGTTAGGGTACGGGTTAGGTTTAGGGTTAGTTTTAGGGTACGGGGTAAGGTTAGGATTAGGGTACGGTTTAGGGTTAGGGTACGGTTTAGGGTTAGGGTTAGGGTACGGGTTAGGGTTAGGGTACGGGTTAGGTTTAGGGTTAGGGTACGGGTTAGGGTTAGGGTACGGTTTAGGGTTAGGGTTACGGTTAGGGTTAGGGTACGTGTTAGGGTTAGTTTTAGGGTACGGGTTAGGGTTAGGGTTAGGGTTAGGGTACGGGTTAGGGTTAGGGTTAGGGTTAGGGTTAGTGTTAGGGTTTGCGTACGGGTTAGGGTTAGGTTTAGGGTACGGGTTAGGGTTAGGGTACAGGTTAGGGTTAGGGTTAGGGTAGGGGTTAGGGTTAGGGTTAGGGTTAGGGTTAGGGTTAGGGTTAGGTTTAGGGTGAGAGTACGGGTTAGGTTTCGGGTTAGGGTTAGGTTTAGGGTACGGGTTAGAGTTAGGGTACGGGTTAGGTTTAGGGTTAGGGTACTGGTTAGGGATAGGGTTAGGGTTAGGGTTAGGTTTATGGTACTGGTTAGGGTTAGGGTTAGGGGTTAGGGTTAGGGTATGGGTTAGGGTTAGGGTTAGGGTTAGGGTTAGGTACGGGTTAGGGTTAGGGTACGGATTAGGGTTAGGATTAGGGTACGGGTTAGGGTTAGGGTTAGGTTTAGGGTGAGAGTACGGGTTAGGGTTCGGGTTAGGGTTAGGGTTAGGGTAAGGGTTAGAGTTAGGGTACGGGTTAGGGTTAGGGTACGGGTTAGGGTTAGGTTTAGGGTACGGGTTAGGGTTAGGGTTAGGGTTAGTGTACGGGTTAGGGTTAGGGTTAGGTTTAGGGTACGGGTTAGGTTTAGGGTTAGAGGTTAGGGTTAGGGTATGGGATAAGGTTAGGGTTAGGGTTAGGGTTAGGTTTAGGTTACGGGTTAGGGTTAGGGTACGGGTTAGGGTTAGGATTAGGGTACGGGTTAGGGTTAGGGTTAGGGTTAGAGTTAGGGTTATGGGTTAGGGGTTAGGGTTAGGTTTAGGGTTAGGGTTAGGGTACGGAAAGTGTACGAGTTAGGGTTAGGGTTAGGGTTAGTGTACGGGTTAGGGTTAGGGTTAGGGTTAGGGTTAGGTTATGGGTTAGTGTTAGGGTTAGGGTAAGCGTTAGGGTACGGGTTAGGGTTAGGGTTAGGGTTAGGGTTAGGTTTAGGGTACGGGTTAGGGTTAGGGTTAGGTTACTGGTTAGTGTTAGGGTTAGGGTTAGGGTTAGAGTTAGGGTTAGGAAAGGGTTAGGGTTAGGGTTAGCGTGAGGGTTAGGGTACGGGTTAGGGTTAGGGTTAGGGTACGGGTTAGGGTTAGGGTTAGGGTTAGGGTTAGGGTTTAGGGGTTAGTGTTAGGGTTAGGGTTAGGGTTAGGGTTAGGGTACGGGTTAGGGTACTGGTTAGGGTTAGGGTTTGGGTTAGGGTTAGGGTACGGGTTAGGGTTAGGGTTAGGAGTTAGGGTTAGGGTACGGGTTAGGGTTAGGGTACGGGTTAGGGTACGGGTTAGGTTTAGGGTACGGGTTAGGGTTAGGGTTAGGGATTAGGGTGAGGGTTATGGTTATGGTTAGGTTTAGGGTACGGGTTAGGGTTAGGATTAGGGTTAGGGTCAGTGTTAGGGGTTAGGTTTACGGTTAGGGTTAGGGTACGGGTTAGGGTTAGGTTACGGGTTAGGTTTAGGGTAAGGGTTAGGGTTAGGGTTAGGGTTAAGGTTAGGGTTAGGGTACGGGTTAGGGTTAGGGTTAGGGTTAGGGTTAGGGTTAGTGTTAGGATACGGGTTAGGGTTAGGGTTAGGGTACGGGTTAGGGTAAGGGTACGGGTTAGGGTTAGGGTTAGGGTACGTGTTAGGGTTAGGGTTAGGGGTTAGGTTTAGGTTTAGGGTTAGGGTATGGGTTAGGGTTAGGGTACGGGTTAGGGTTAGGTTGAGGGTATGGGTTAGGGTTAGTGTACGGGTTAGGGTTAGGTTTAGGGTACGGGTAGGGTTAGATTTAGTGGTTAGGGTTAGCGTTAGGGTTAGGTTTAGGATTAGGGTTAGGGTACAGTTTAGGTTTCGGTTAGGGTTAGGGTTAGGGTTAGGGTATGGGTTAGGGTTAGGGTTAGGGCTAGGGTTAGGTTACGGGTTAGTGTTAGGGTTAGGGTTAGGGTTAGGGTACGTGGTAGGGTAAGGGTTAGGGTACGGGTTAGGGTTAGGGTACGGGTTAGGGTTAGGGTTAGGGTACGGGTTAGTTTTAGGGTTAGGGTACGTGTTAGGTTTAGGGTTAGGGTACGGTTTAGGGTTAGGGTTAGGGTTAGTGTTAGGGTACGGGTTAGGGTTAGGGTTAGGGTTAGGGTTCGTGTTACCTTTTGCGTACGGGTTAGGGTTAGGTTTAGGGTACGGGTTAGGTTTAGGGTACGGGTTAGGGTTAGGGTTAGAGTAGGGGTTAGGGGTTGGTTTAGGGTTAGGGTTAAGGTTAGGGTTAGGTTTAGGGTGAGAGTACGGGTTACGGTTCGGGTTAGGTTTAGGGTTAGGGTACGGGTTAGAGTTAGGGTACGGGTTAGGTTTAGGATACGGGTTAGAGTTAGGGTTAGGGTAGGGGTTAGGGTTAGGGTTAGGGTTAGGGTTCGGGTTAGGGTTAGGGTTAGGTTTAGGGTGAGAGTATGGGTTCGGGTTCGGGTTAGGGTTAGGGTTAGGGTATGGGTTAGAGTTAGGGTACGGTTTAGGGTTAGGGTTGGGTACTGGTTAGGGTTAGGGTTAGGGTACGGGTTAGGGTACGGGTTAGTGTTAGGGTACTGGTTAGGGTTAGGGTTAGGTTTAGGGTACGGGTTAGGGTTATGGTTAGGGGTTAGTGTTAGTGTATGGTTAGTGTTAGGGTTAGGGATAGGGTTAGGGTTAGGTTACGGGTTAGGGTTAGGGTACGGGTTAGGGTTAGGATTAGGGTACGGGTTAGGTTTAGGGTTAGGGTTATGGGTTAGGGGTTAGGGTTAGGTTTAGGGTTAGGGTTAGGGTACAGGATAGTGTAGGAGTTAGGGTTAGGGTTAGGGATAGGGTACGGGTTAGGATTAGGGTTAGGGTTAGGGTTAGGGTTAGGTTTAGTGTACGGGTTAGGGTTAGGGTTAGGGTAAGTGTTAGGGTAAAGGTTAGGTTTAGGGTTAGGTTTAGGTTTAGGTTTAGGGTACGGGTTAGGTTTAGGGTTAGGGTACTTGTTAGGGTACGGGTTAGGGTTAGGGTACGGGTTAGGGTACGGTTTAGGGTACGGGTTAGTGTTAGGGTTAGAGTTAGGTTTAGAGTACGGGTTAGGGTTAGGGTACGGGTTAGGGTTAGGGTACGGGTTAGGGTTAGGGTACGGGTTAGGGTTGGTTATTGTACGGGTTGGTTAGGGTTAAGGGTTAGGGTTAGGGTTAGGGTTAGGGTTAGGGTACGGGTTAGGGTTAGGGTATGGGTTAGGGTTAGGGTTAGGGTACGGGTTAGGGTTAGGGTACGGGTTAGGGTTAGGGTTAGGGTACTTGTTAGGGTTAGGGTACGGGTTAGGGTTAGGGTTAGGGGTAGGTTTAGGATTAGGTTTAGGGTACGGGTTAGGGTTAGGGTACGGGTTAGTGTTAGGGTTAGGGTTAGGGTTAGGGTTAGGGTACGGGTTAGGGTTAGGGTTAGGGGTAGGTTTAGGGTTAGGTTTAGGGTACGGGTTAGGGTTAGGGTACGGGTTAGGGTTAGGGTACGGGTTAGGGTTAGGGTTAGGTTTAGGGTTAGGAAAGGGTTAGGGTTAGGGTTAGGGTTAGGGTACGAGTTAGGGTTTGGTTTAGGGTACGGGTTAAGGTACGAGTTAGGTTTAGGGTTAGGGTTAGGGTACGGGTTAGGGTTAGGGTTAGGGTTAGGGGTTAGGGGTTAGGGTTAGGGTTAGGGTACGGGTTAGGGTAAGGGTTAGGTTACGGGTTAGGTTTAGGGTTAGGTTTAGGAAAGGGTTTGGGTTAGGCTTAGGGTACGGGTTAGGGTTAGGGTTAGGGGTAGGGGTAGGTTTAGGGTACGTGTTAGATTTAGTGTTATGGTTAGGGTTAGGGTACGGGTACGGGTTAGGGTTAGGGTTAGGTTTAGGAAAGGGTTTGGGTTAGGCTTAGGGTACGGGTTAGGGTTAGGGGTAGGGGTAGGGTTAGGGTACGGGTTAGGGTACCGGTTAGGGTTAGGGTTAGGGTACGGGTTAGGGTTAGGTTACGGGTTAGGGTTAGGGTACGGGTTAGGGTAAGGGTTAGGGTTAGGGTACGGGTTAGGGTTAGGGTTAGGGTTAGAGTACGGATTAGGGTTAGGGTACCGGTTAGGGTTAGGGTTAGGGTACGGGTTAGGGTTAGGGTTAGGGTTAGGTTACGGGTTAGGGTTAGGGTTAGGGTACGGGTTAGGGTTAGGGTTAGGGTTAGGTTTACGGTACGGGTTAGGGTTAGGGTTAGGGTAAGGGTTAAGTTTAGGGTACGGGTTAGGGTTAGAGTACGGGTTAGGGTTAAGTTTAGGGTTAGGGTTAGGGTTAGGGTACGGATTAGGGTTAGGGTACGGGTTAGGGTTAGGGTTAGGGTACGGTTTAGGATTAGGGTTAGGGTACGGGTTAGGGTTAGGGTAAGGGTTAGGGTACGGGTTAGTGTTAGGGTTAGGGTTAGGTTTAGGGTACGGGTTAGGGTTAGGGTTAGGGTAAGGGTTATGGTTAGGGTACGGGTTAGGGTACGGGTTAGGGTTAGGGTACGGGTTAGGGTACAGGTTAGGGTTAGGGTTAGGGTTAGGGTACGGGTTAGGGTTAGGTTACGGGTTAGGGTTAGGGTACGGGTTAGGGTTAGGGTTAGGGTACGGGTTAGGGTTAGGATTAGGGGATAGGGTTAGTGTTAGGGTTAGGGTTAGGTTACGGGTTAGGGTTAGGGTATGGGTTAGGGTTAGGGTTAGGGTACGGGTTAGGGTTAGGGTTAGGGGTTAGTGTTAGTGTTAGGGTTAGGGTTAGGGTACGGGTTAGGGTTAGTGTACGGTTTAGGGTTAGGGTGAGTGTTAGGGTTAGGGTTAGCATACGGGTTAGGTTTAGGGTTAGGGTTAGGGTTAGTGTTAGGGTACGGGTTAGTGTTAGGGTACGGGTTAGGGTTAGGGTTAGGGTTAGGGTTAGGGTTAGGAAAGGGTTAGGTTTAGGATTAGGGTTAGGGTTAGGGTACGGGTTAAGGTTAGGTTTAGGGTAGGGGTTAGGGTTAGGGTTAGGGTTAGGTTTAGGGGTTAGGGTTAAGATTAGGGTTAGGGTACGGGTTAGGATACGGGTTAGGGTTAGGGTTAGGGTTAGGGTTAGGGTTAGGGTAAGGGTTAGGTTTAGGGTTAGGGTTAGGGTAGGTGTTAGGGTTAGGTTTAGGGTTAGGGTTAGGGTATGGGTTAGGGTTAGGGTTAGGGTTAGGGTTAGGGTTAGGGTTAGGGTACGGGTTAGGTTTAGGTTTAGGGTTAGGGTAAGGCTACGGGATAGGTTTAAGGTTAGGGTACGGGTTAGGGTTAGGGTTAGGGTTAGGGTACAGGTTAGGGTTAGGGTTAGGGTTAGGGTTAGGGATAGCAACGGGTTAGGGTTAGGGTTAGGGTTATGGTTATGGTTAGGGTTAGGGTACGGGTTAGGGTTAGGGTACGGGTTCGGGTTAGGGTTAGGGTTAGGGTTAGGGTTAGGAAAGGGTTAGGGTTAGGGTTAGGGTTAGGGTTAGGGTACGGGTTAGGGTTAGGGTTAGGGTACGGGTTAGGGTTAGGGTTAGGGTTAGGGTTAGGTTTAGGGTACGGGTTAGGGTTGGGGTGAGGGTTAGGTGTTAGGGGTTAGGGTTAGTGTTAGGGTACGGGTTAGGGTTAGGGTTAGGGTTAGGGTTAGGGTTAGGGTGAGGGTAAGGGTGAGGGTTAGGGTTAGGGTTAGGTTTAGGAAAGGGTTAGGGTTAGGGTTAGGGTACGGGTTAGGGTTAGGGTTAGGGTACGGAGTATGGTTATGGTACGGGGTAGGGTTAGGGTACGGTTAGGGTGCGGTTTAGGGTTAGTGTTAGGGTACGGGTTAGGGTTAGGGTAAGGGTTAGGGTACGGGTTAGGGTTAGGGTTAGGGTACGGGTTAGGGTTAGGGTACGGGTTAGGGTTAGGGTTAGGGTACTTGTTAGGGTTAGGGTACGGGTTAGGGTTAGGGTTATGGGTAGGTTTAGGATTAGGTTTAGGGTACGGGTTAGGGTTAGGGTACGGGTTAGGGTTAGGGTTAGGGTTAGGGTTAGGGTTAGGGTACGGGGTAGGGTTAGGGTTAGGGGTAGGTTTAGGGTTAGGTTTAGGGTACGGGTTAGGGTTAGGGTACGGGTTAGGGTTAGGGTTAGGGTTAGGGTTAGGGTTAGGTTTAGGGTTAGGAAAGGGTTAGGGTTAGGGTTAGGGTTAGGGTTAGGGTACGGGTTAGGGTTAGGGTTAGGGTACGGGTTAAGGTACGAGTTAGGTTTAGGGTTAGGGTTAGGGTACGGGTTAGGGTTAGGGTTAGGGTTAGGGGTTAGGGGTTAGGGTTAGGGTTAGTGTACGGGTTAGGGTAAGGGTTAGGGTACGGGTTAGGTTTAGGGTACGTGTTAGTGTTAGTGTTATGGTTAGGGTTAGGGTACGGGTTAGGGTTAGGTTTAGGGTTAGGTTTAGGAAAGGGTTAGGGTTAGGCTTAGGGTACGGGTTAGGGTTAGGGTTAGGGGTAGGGTTAGGGTTAGGGTACGGGTTAGGGTACCGGTTAGGGTTAGGGTTAGGGTACGGGTTAGGGTTAGGGTACAGGTTAGGGTTAGGGTACGGGTTAGGGTAAGGGTTAGGGTTAGGGTACTGGTTAGGGTTAGGTTTAGGGTTAGAGTACGGATTAGGGTTAGGGTACCGGTTAGGGTTAGGGTTAGGGTACGGGTTAGGGTTAGGGTTAGGGTTAGGGTACGGGTTAGGGTTAGGTTTAGGGTTAGGGTACGGGTTAAGGTTAGGGTTAGGGTTAGGGTTAGGGTACGGATTAGGGTTAGGGTACGGGTTAGGTTTAGGGTTAGGGTACGTGTTAGGGTTAGGGTTAGGGGTTAGGTTTAGGTTTAGGGTTAGGGTACGGGTTAGGGTTAGGGTACGGGTTAGGGTTAGGTTGAGGGTATGTGTGAGGGTTAGTGTACGGGTTAGGGTTAGGTTTAGGGTACGGGTAGGGTTAGATTTAGTGGTTAGGGTTAGCGTTAGGGTTAGGTTTAGGATTAGGGTTAGGGTACAGTTTAGGTTTCGGTTAGGGTTAGGGTTAGGGTTAGGGTATGGGTTAGGGTTAGGGTTAGGGCTAGGGTTAGGTTACGGGTTAGTGTTAGGGTTAGGGTTAGGGTTAGGGTACGTGGTAGGGTAAGGGTTAGGGTACGGGTTAGGGTTAGGGTACGGGTTAGGGTTAGGGTTAGGGTACGGGTTAGTTTTAGGGTTAGGGTACGTGTTAGGTTTAGGGTTAGGGTACGGTTTAGGGTTAGGGTTAGGGTTAGTGTTAGGGTACGGGTTAGGGTTAGGGTTAGGGTTAGGGTTCGTGTTACCTTTTGCGTACGGGTTAGGGTTAGGTTTAGGGTACGGGTTAGGTTTAGGGTACGGGTTAGGGTTAGGTTTAGAGTAGGGGTTAGGGGTTGGTTTAGGGTTAGGGTTAAGGTTAGGGTTAGGTTTAGGGTGAGAGTACGGGTTAGGGTTCGGGTTAGGTTTAGGGTTAGGGTACGGGTTAGAGTTAGGGTACGGGTTAGGTTTAGGATACGGGTTAGGGTTAGGGTTAGGGTAGGGGTTAGGGTTAGGGTTAGGGTTAGGGTTCGGGTTAGGGTTAGGGTTAGGTTTAGGGTGAGAGTACGGGTTCGGGTTCGGGTTAGGGTTAGGGTTAGGGTATGGGTTAGAGTTAGGGTACGGTTTAGGGTTAGGGTTGGGTACTGGTTAGGGTTAGGGTTAGGGTACGGGTTAGGGTACGGGTTAGTGTTAGGGTACTGGTTAGGGTTAGGGTTAGGTTTAGGGTACGGGTTAGGGTTATGGTTAGGGGTTAGTGTTAGTGTATGGTTAGTGTTAGGGTTAGGGATAGGGTTAGGGTTAGGTTACGGGTTAGGGTTAGGGTACGGGTTAGGGTTAGGATTAGGGTACGGGTTAGGTTTAGGGTTAGGGTTATGGGTTAGGGGTTAGGGTTAGGTTTAGGGTTAGGGTTAGGGTACAGGATAGTGTACGAGTTAGGGTTAGGGTTAGGGATAGGGTACGGGTTAGGATTAGGGTTAGGGTTAGGGTTAGGGTTAGGTTTAGTGTACGGGTTAGGGTTAGGGTTAGGGTAAGTGTTAGGGTAAAGGTTAGGTTTAGGGTTAGGTTTAGGTTTAGGTTTAGGGTACGGGTTAGGTTTAGGGTTAGGGTACTTGTTAGGGTACGGGTTAGGGTTAGGGTACGGGTTAGGGTACGGTTTAGGGTACGGGTTAGTGTTAGGGTTAGAGTTAGGTTTAGAGTACGGGTTAGGGTTAGGGTACGGGTTAGGGTTAGGGTACGGGTTAGGGTTAGGGTACGGGTTAGGGTTGGTTATTGTACGGGTTGGTTAGGGTTAGGGGTTAGGGTTAGGGTTAGGGTTAGGGTTAGGGTACGGGTTAGGGTTAGGGTATGGGTTAGGGTTAGGGTTAGGGTACGGGTTAGGGTTAGGGTACGGGTTAGGGTTAGGGTTAGGGTACTTGTTAGGGTTAGGGTACGGGTTAGGGTTAGGGTTAGGGGTAGGTTTAGGATTAGGTTTAGGGTACGGGTTAGGGTTAGGGTACGGGTTAGTGTTAGGGTTAGGGTTAGGGTTTGGGTTAGGGTACGGGTTAGGGTTAGGGTTAGGGGTAGGTTTAGGGTTAGGTTTAGGGTACGGGTTAGGGTTAGGGTACGGGTTAGGGTTAGGGTACGGGTTAGGGTTAGGGTTAGGTTTAGGGTTAGGAAAGGGTTAGGGTTAGGGTTAGGGTTAGGGTACGAGTTAGGGTTTGGTTTAGGGTACGGGTTAAGGTACGAGTTAGGTTTAGGGTTAGGGTTAGGGTACGGGTTAGGGTTAGGGTTAGGGTTAGGGGTTAGGGGTTAGGGTTAGGGTTAGGGTACGGGTTAGGGTAAGGGTTAGGGTACGGGTTAGGTTTAGGGTTAGGTTTAGGAAAGGGTTTGGGTTAGGCTTAGGGTACGGGTTAGGGTTAGGGTTAGGGGTAGGGGTAGGTTTAGGGTACGTGTTAGATTTAGTGTTATGGTTAGGGTTAGGGTACGGGTACGGGTTAGGGTTAGGGTTAGGTTTAGGAAAGGGTTTGGGTTAGGCTTAGGGTACGGGTAGGGTTAGGGTTAGGGGTAGGTGTAGGGTTAGGGTACGGGTTAGGGTACCGGTTAGGGTTAGGGTTAGGGTACGGGTTAGGGTTAGGTTACGGGTTAGGGTTAGGGTACGGGTTAGGGTAAGGGTTAGGGTTAGGGTACGGGTTAGGGTTAGGGTTAGGGTTAGAGTACGGATTAGGGTTAGGGTACCGGTTAGGGTTAGGGTTAGGGTACGGGTTAGGGTTAGGGTTAGGGTTAGGGTACGGGTTAGGGTTAGGGTTAGGGTACGGGTTAGGGTTAGGGTTAGGGTTAGGTTTACGGTACGGGTTAGGGTTAGGGTTAGGGTAAGGGTTAAGTTTAGGGTACGGGTTAGGGTTAGAGTACGGGTTAGGGTTAAGGTTAGGGTTAGGGTTAGGGTTAGGGTACGGATTAGGGTTAGGGTACGGGTTAGGGTTAGGGTTAGGGTACGGTTTAGGATTAGGGTTAGGGTACGGGTTAGGGTTAGGGTAAGGGTTAGGGTACGGGTTAGTGTTAGGGTTAGTGTTAGGTTTAGGGTACGGGTTAGGGTTAGGGTTAGGTTAAGGGTTATGGTTAGGGTACGGGTTAGGGTACGGGTTAGGGTTAGGGTACGGGTTAGGGTACAGGTTAGGGTTAGGGTTAGGGTTAGGGTACGGGTTAGGGTTAGGTTACGGGTTAGGGTTAGGGTACGGGTTAGGGTTAGGGTTAGGGTACGGGTTAGGGTTAGGATTAGGGGATAGGGTTAGTGTTAAGGTTAGGGTTAGGTTACGGGTTAGGGTTAGGGTATGGGTTAGGGTTAGGGTTAGGGTACGGGTTAGGGTTAGGGTTAGGGGTTAGTGTTAGTGTTAGGGTTAGGGTTAGGGTACGGGTTAGGGTTAGTGTACGGTTTAGGGTTAGGGTGAGTGTTAGGGTTAGGGTTAGCATACGGGTTAGGTTTAGGGTTAGGGTTAGGGTTAGTGTTAGGGTACGGGTTAGTGTTAGGGTACTGGTTAGGGTTAGGGTTAGGGTTAGGGTTAGGGTTAGGAAAGGGTTAGGTTTAGGATTAGGGTTAGGGTTAGGGTACGGGTTAAGGTTAGGGTTAGGGTAGGGGTTAGGGTTAGGGTTAGGGTTAGGTTTAGGGGTTAGGGTTAAGATTAGGGTTAGGGTACGGGTTAGGATACGGGTTAGGGTTAGGGTTAGGGTTAGGGTTAGGGTAAGGGTTAGGTTTAGGGTTAGGGTTAGGGTAGGTGTTAGGGTTAGGTTTAGGGTTAGGGTTAGGGTATGGGTTAGGGTTAGGGTTAGGGTTAGGGTTAGGGTACGGGTTAGGTTTAGGTTTAGGGTTAGGGTAAGGGTACGGGATAGGTTTAAGGTTAGGGTACGGGTTAGGGTTAGGGTTAGGGTTAGGGTACAGGTTAGGGTTAGGGTTAGGGTTAGGGTTAGGGATAGCAACGGGTTCGGGTTAGGGTTAGGGTTATGGTTATGGTTAGGGTTAGGGTACGGGTTAGGGTTAGGGTACGGGTTCGGGTTAGGGTTAGGGTTAGTGTTAGGGTTAGGAAAGGGTTAGGGTTAGGGTTAGGGTTAGGGTTAGGGTACGGGTTAGGGTTAGGGTTAGGGTACGGGTTAGGGTTAGGGTTAGGGTTAGGTTTAGGTTTAGGGTACGGGTTAGGGTTGGGGTGAGGGTTAGGTGTTAGGGGTTAGGGTTAGTGTTAGGGTACGGGTTAGGGTTAGGGTTAGGGTTAGGGTTAGGGTTAGGGTGAGGGTAAGGGTGAGGGTTAGGGTTAGGGTTAGGTTTAGGAAAGGGTTAGGGTTAGGGTTAGGGTACGGGTTAGGGTTAGGGTTAGGGTACGGAGTATGGTTATGGTACGGGGTAGGGTTAGGGTACGGGTTAGGGTACGGTTTAGGGTTAGTGTTAGGGTACGGGTTAGGGTTAGGGTAAGGGTTAGGGTACAGGTTAGGGTTAGGGTTAGGGTACGGGTTAGGGTTAGGGTACGGGTTAGGGTTAGGGTTAGGGTTAGGGTTAGGGTTAGGGTACGGGTTAGGGTTAGGGTTATGGGTAGGTTTAGGATTAGGTTTCGGGTACGGGTTAGGGTTAGGGTACGGGTTAGGGTTAGGGTTAGGGTTAGGGTTAGGGTTAGGGTTAGGGTACGGGGTAGGGTTAGGGTTAGGGTTAGGTTTAGGGTTAGGTTTAGGGTACGGGTTAGGGTTAGGGTACGGGTTAGGGTTAGGGTTAGGGTTAGGGTTAGGTTTAGGGTTAGGAAAGAGTTAGGGTTAGGGTTAGGGTTAGGGTTAGGGTACGGGTTAGGGTTAGGGTTAGGGTACGGGTTAAGGTACGAGTTAGGTTTAGGGTTAGGGTTAGGGTACGGGTTAGGGTTAGGGTTAGGGTTAGGGGTTAGGGGTTAGGGTTAGGGTTAGTGTACGGGTTAGGGTAAGGGTTAGGGTACGGGTTAGGTTTAGGGTACGTGTTAGTGTTAGTGTTATGGTTAGGGTTAGGTACGGGTTAGGGTTAGGTTTAGGTTTAGGTTTAGGAAAGGGTTAGGGTTAGGCTTAGGGTACGGGTTAGGGTTAGGGTTAGGGGTAGGGTTAGGGTTAGGGTACGGGTTAGGGTACCGGTTAGGGTTAGGGTTAGGGTACGGGTTAGGGTTAGGGTACGGGTTAGGGTTAGGGTACGGGTTAGGGTAAGGGTTAGGGTTAGGGTACCGGTTAGGGTTAGGGTTAGGGTACGGGTTAGGGTTAGGGTTAGGGTTAGGGTACGGGTTAGGGTTAGGTTTAGGGTTAGGGTACGGGTTAAGGTTAGGGTTAGGGTTAGGGTTAGGGTACGGATTAGGGTTAGGGTATGGGTTAGGGTTAGGGTTAGGGTACGGTTTAGGGTTAGGGTTAGGGTACGGGTTAGGGTTAGGGTAAGGGTTAGGGTACGGGTTAGTGTTAGGGTTAGGGTTAGGTTTAGGGTACGGGTTAGGGTTAGGGTTAGGGTAAGGGTTATGGTTAGGGTACGGGTTAGGGTACGGGTTAGGGTACAGGTTAGGTTTAGGGTTAGGGTTAGGGTTAGGGTACGGTTTAGGGTTAGGTTACGCGTTAGGTTTAGGGTACGGGTTAGGGTTAGGGTTAGGGTACGGGTTAGGTTTAGGATTAGGGGATAGGGTTAGGGTTAGGGTTAGGGTTAGGTTACGGGTTAGGGTTAGGGTACGGGTTAGGGTTAGGGTTAGGGTTAGGATTTTTGTACGTGTTAGGTTTAGGGTAGGGGTTAGGGTTAGGGTTAGGGTACGGGTTAGGGTTAGGGTTAGGGGTTAGGGTTAGTGTTAGGGTTAGGGTTAGGGTACGGGTTAGTTTTAATGTACGGTTTAGTGTTAGGGTGAGGGTTAGGGTTAGGTTTAGCCTACGGGTTAGGGTTAGGGTTAGGGTTAGTGTTAGGGTACGGGTTAGGGTTAGGGTAAGGGTTAGGGTTAGAGTTAGGGTTAGGGTTAGGTTTAGGAAAGGGTTAGGGTTAGGATTAGGGTTAGGGTTAGGGTACGGGTTAAGTTTAGGGTTAGGGTAGGGGTTAGGGTTAGGGTTAGGTTTAGGGTTAGGTTTAGGGGTTAGGGTTAGTGTTAGGGTTAGGGTACGGGTTAGGGTACGCGTTAGGGTTAGGGTTAGGGTTTGGGTTAGGGTAAGGTTTAGGTTTAGGGTTAGGGTTAGTGTAGGGGTTAGGGTTAGGTTTAGGGTTAGGGTTAGGGTACGTGTTAGGGTACGGGTTAGGGTTAGGGTTAGGGTTAGGGTACGGGTTAGGTTTAGGTTTAGGGTTAGGGTAAGGGTACGGGTTAGGTTTAAGGTTAGGGTACGGGTTAGGGTTAGGTTTAGGGTTAGGGTTAGGGTACAAGTTAGGGTTAGGGTTAGGGTTAGGGTTAGGGATAGCAACGGGTTAGGGTTAGGGTTATGGTTAGGGTTAGGGTAGTGGTTAGGGTTAGGGTACGGGTTAGGGTTAGGGTTAGGGTTAGGGTTAGGGTTAGGAAAGGGTTAGGGTTAGGGTTAGGGTTAGGGTACGGGTTAGGGTACGGGTTAGTGTTAGGGTACTGGTTAGGGTTAGGGTTAGGATTAGGGTACGGGTTAGGGTTAGGGTTAGGGTAAGTGTTAGGGTAAAGGTTAGGTTTAGGGTTAGGTTTAGGTTTAGGTTTAGGGTACGGGTTAGGTTTAGGGTTAGGGTACTTGTTAGGGTACGGGTTAGGGTTAGGGTACGGGTTAGGGTACGGTTTAGGGTACGGGTTAGTGTTAGGGTTAGAGTTAGGTTTAGAGTACGGGTTAGGGTTAGGGTACGGGTTAGGGTTAGGGTACGGGTTAGGGTTAGGGTACGGGTTAGGGTTGGTTATTGTACGGGTTGGTTAGGGTTAAGGGTTAGGGTTAGGGTTAGGGTTAGGGTTAGGGTACGGGTTAGGGTTAGGGTATGGGTTAGGGTTAGGGTTAGGGTACGGGTTAGGGTTAGGGTACGGGTTAGGGTTAGGGTTAGGGTACTTGTTAGGGTTAGGGTACGGGTTAGGGTTAGGGTTAGGGGTAGGTTTAGGATTAGGTTTAGGGTACGGGTTAGGGTTAGGGTACGGGTTAGTGTTAGGGTTAGGGTTAGGGTTAGGGTTAGGGTTAGGTTTAGGGTGAGAGTACGGGTTAGGGTTCGGGTTAGGGTTAGGTTTAGGGTACGGGTTAGAGTTAGGGTACGGGTTAGGTTTAGGGTTAGGGTACTGGTTAGGGTTAGGGTTAGGGTTAGGGTTAGGTTTATGGTACTGGTTAGGGTTAGGGTTAGGGGTTAGGGTTAGGGTATGGGTTAGGGTTAGGGTTAGGGTTAGGGTTAGGTACGGGTTAGGGTTAGGGTACGGATTAGGGTTAGGATTAGGGTACGGGTTAGGGTTAGGGTTAGGTTTAGGGTGAGAGTACGGGTTAGGGTTCGGGTTAGGGTTAGGGTTAGGGTAAGGGTTAGAGTTAGGGTACGGGTTAGGGTTAGGGTACGGGTTAGGGTTAGGTTTAGGGTACGGGTTAGGGTTAGGGTTAGGGTTAGTGTACGGGTTAGGGTTAGGGTTAGGTTTAGGGTACGGGTTAGGTTTAGGGTTAGAGGTTAGGGTTAGGGTATGGGTTAAGGTTAGGGTTAGGGTTAGGGTTAGGTTTAGGTTACGGGTTAGGGTTAGGGTACGGGTTAGGGTTAGGATTAGGGTACGGGTTAGGGTTAGGGTTAGGGTTAGGGTTAGAGTTAGGGTTATGGGTTAGGGGTTAGGGTTAGGTTTAGGGTTAGGGTTAGGGTACGGAAAGTGTACGAGTTAGGGTTAGGGTTAGGGTTAGTGTACGGGTTAGGGTTAGGGTTAGGGTTAGGGTTAGGTTATGGGTTAGTGTTAGGGTTAGGGTAAGCGTTAGGGTACGGGTTAGGGTTAGGGTTAGGGTTAGGGTTAGGTTTAGGGTACGGGTTAGGGTTAGGGTTAGGTTACTGGTTAGTGTTAGGGTTAGGGTTAGGGTTAGAGTTAGGGTTAGGAAAGGTTAGGGTTAGGGTTAGCGTGAGGGTTAGGGTACGGGTTAGGGTTAGGGTTAGGGTACGGGTTAGGGTTAGGGTTAGGGTTAGGGTTAGGGTTTAGGGGTTAGTGTTAGGGTTAGGGTTAGGGTTAGGGTTAGGGTACGGGTTAGGGTACTGGTTAGGGTTAGGGTTTGGGTTAGGGTTAGGGTACGGGTTAGGGTTAGGGTTAGGAGTTAGGGTTAGGGTACGGGTTAGGGTTAGGGTACGGGTTAGGGTACGGGTTAGGTTTAGGGTACGGGTTAGGGTTAGGGTTAGGGATTAGGGTGAGGGTTATGGTTATGGTTAGGTTTAGGGTACGGGTTAGGGTTAGGATTAGGGTTAGGGTCAGTGTTAGGGGTTAGGTTTACGGTTAGGGTTAGGGTACGGGTTAGGGTTAGGTTACGGGTTAGGTTTAGGGTAAGGGTTAGGGTTAGGGTTAGGGTTAAGGTTAGGGTTAGGGTACGGGTTAGGGTTAGGGTTAGGGTTAGGGTTAGGGTTAGTGTTAGGATACGGGTTAGGGTTAGGGTTAGGGTACGGGTTAGGGTAAGGGTACGGGTTAGGGTTAGGGTTAGGGTACGTGTTAGGGTTAGGGTTAGGGGTTAGGTTTAGGTTTAGGGTTAGGGTATGGGTTAGGGTTAGGGTACGGGTTAGGGTTAGGTTGAGGGTATGGGTTAGGGTTAGTGTACGGGTTAGGGTTAGGTTTAGGGTACGGGTAGGGTTAGATTTAGTGGTTAGGGTTAGCGTTAGGGTTAGGTTTAGGATTAGGGTTAGGGTACAGTTTAGGTTTCGGTTAGGGTTAGGGTTAGGGTTAGGGTATGGGTTAGGGTTAGGGTTAGGGCTAGGGTTAGGTTACGGGTTAGTGTTAGGGTTAGGGTTAGGGTTAGGGTACGTGGTAGGGTAAGGGTTAGGTACGGGTTAGGGTACGGGTTAGGGTTAGGGTACGGGTTAGGGTTAGGGTTAGGGTACGGGTTAGTTTTAGGGTTAGGGTACGTGTTAGGTTTAGGGTTAGGGTACGGTTTAGGGTTAGGGTTAGGGTTAGTGTTAGGGTACGGGTTAGGGTTAGGGTTAGGGTTAGGGTTCGTGTTACCTTTTGCGTACGGGTTAGGGTTAGGTTTAGGGTACGGGTTAGGTTTAGGGTACGGGTTAGGGTTAGGGTTAGAGTAGGGGTTAGGGGTTGGTTTAGGGTTAGGGTTAAGGTTAGGGTTAGGTTTAGGGTGAGAGTACGGGTTAGGGTTCGGGTTAGGTTTAGGGTTAGGGTACGGGTTAGAGTTAGGGTACGGGTTAGGTTTAGGATACGGGTTAGAGTTAGGGTTAGGGTAGGGGTTAGGGTTAGGGTTAGGGTTAGGGTTCGGGTTAGGGTTAGGGTTAGGTTTAGGGTGAGAGTATGGGTTCGGGTTCGGGTTAGGGTTAGGGTTAGGGTATGGGTTAGAGTTAGGGTACGGTTTAGGGTTAGGGTTGGGTACTGGTTAGGGTTAGGGTTAGGGTACGGGTTAGGGTACGGGTTAGTGTTAGGGTACTGGTTAGGGTTAGGGTTAGGTTTAGGGTACGGGTTAGGGTTATGGTTAGGGGTTAGTGTTAGTGTATGGTTAGTGTTAGGGTTAGGGATAGGGTTAGGGTTAGGTTACGGGTTAGGGTTAGGGTACGGGTTAGGGTTAGGATTAGGGTACGGGTTAGGTTTAGGGTTAGGGTTATGGGTTAGGGGTTAGGGTTAGGTTTAGGGTTAGGGTTAGGGTACAGGATAGTGTAGGAGTTAGGGTTAGGGTTAGGGATAGGGTACGGGTTAGGATTAGTGTTAGGGTTAGGGTTAGGGTTAGGTTTAGTGTACGGGTTAGGGTTAGGGTTAGGGTAAGTGTTAGGGTAAAGGTTAGGTTTAGGGTTAGGTTTAGGTTTAGGTTTAGGGTACGGGTTAGGTTTAGGGTTAGGGTACTTGTTAGGGTACGGGTTAGGGTTAGGGTACGGGTTAGGGTACGGTTTAGGGTACGGGTTAGTGTTAGGGTTAGAGTTAGGTTTAGAGTACGGGTTAGGGTTAGGGTACGGGTTAGGGTTAGGGTACGGGTTAGGGTTAGGGTACGGGTTAGGGTTGGTTATTGTACGGGTTGGTTAGGGTTAAGGGTTAGGGTTAGGGTTAGGGTTAGGGTTAGGTAGGTACGGGTTAGGGTTAGGGTATGGGTTAGGGTTAGGGTTAGGGTACGGGTTAGGGTTAGGGTACGGGTTAGGGTTAGGGTTAGGGTACTTGTTAGGGTTAGGGTACGGGTTAGGGTTAGGGTTAGGGGTAGGTTTAGGATTAGGTTTAGGGTACGGGTTAGGGTTAGGGTACGGGTTAGTGTTAGGGTTAGGGTTAGGGTTAGGGTACGGGTTAGGGTTAGGGTTAGGGTTAGGGGTAGGTTTAGGGTTAGGTTTAGGGTACGGGTTAGGGTTAGGGGTACGGGTTAGGGTTAGGGTACGGGTTAGGGTTAGGGTTAGGTTTAGGGTTAGGAAAGGGTTAGGGTTAGGGTTAGGGTTAGGGTACGAGTTAGGGTTTGGTTTAGGGTACGGGTTAAGGTACGAGTTAGGTTTAGGGTTAGGGTTAGGGTACGGGTTAGGGTTAGGGTTAGGGTTAGGGGTTAGGGGTTAGGGTTAGGGTTAGGGTACGGGTTAGGGTAAGGGTTAGGGTACGGGTTAGGTTTAGGGTTAGGTTTAGGAAAGGGTTTGGGTTAGGCTTAGGGTACGGGTTAGGGTTAGGGTTAGGGGTAGGGGTAGGTTTAGGGTACGTGTTAGATTTAGTGTTATGGTTAGGGTTAGGGTACGGGTACGGGTTAGGGTTAGGGTTAGGTTTAGGAAAGGGTTTGGGTTAGGCTTAGGGTACGGGTTAGGTTAGGGGTAGGGGTAGGGTTAGGGTACGGGTTAGGGTACCGGTTAGGGTTAGGGTTAGGGTACGGGTTAGGGTTAGGTTACGGGTTAGGGTTAGGGTACGGGTTAGGGTAAGGGTTAGGGTTAGGGTACGGGTTAGGGTTAGGGTTAGGGTTAGAGTACGGATTAGGGTTAGGGTACCGGTTAGGGTTAGGGTTAGGCTACGGGTTAGGGTTAGGGTTAGGGTTAGGGTACGGGTTAGGGTTAGGGTTAGGGTACGGGTTAGGGTTAGGGTTAGGGTTAGGTTTACGGTACGGGTTAGGGTTAGGGTTAGGGTAAGGGTTAAGTTTAGGGTACGGGTTAGGGTTAGAGTACGGGTTAGGGTTAAGGTTAGGGTTAGGGTTAGGGTTAGGGTACGGATTAGGGTTAGGGTACGGGTTAGGGTTAGGGTTAGGGTACGGTTTAGGATTAGGGTTAGGGTACGGGTTAGGGTTAGGGTAAGGGTTAGGGTACGGGTTAGTGTTAGGTTAGGGTTAGGTTAGGTTTAGGGTACGGGTTAGGGTTAGGGTTAGGGTAAGGGTTATGGTTAGGGTACGGGTTAGGGTACGGGTTAGGGTTAGGGTACGGGTTAGGGTACAGGTTAGGGTTAGGGTTAGGGTTAGGGTACGGGTTAGGGTTAGGTTACGGGTTAGGGTTAGGGTACGGGTTAGGGTTAGGGTTAGGGTACGGGTTAGGGTTAGGATTAGGGGATAGGGTTAGTGTTAGGGTTAGGGTTAGGTTACGGGTTAGGGTTAGGGTATGGGTTAGGGTTAGGGTTAGGGTACGGGTTACGGTTAGGGTTAGGGGTTAGTGTTAGTGTTAGGGTTAGGGTTAGGGTACGGGTTAGGGTTAGTGTACGGTTTAGGGTTAGGGTGAGTGTTAGGGTTAGGGTTAGCATACGGGTTAGGTTTAGGGTTAGGGTTAGGGTTAGTGTTAGGGTACGGGTTAGTGTTAGGGTACGGGTTAGGGTTAGGGTTAGGGTTAGGGTTAGGGTTAGGAAAGGGTTAGGTTTAGGATTAGGGTTAGGGTTAGGGTACGGGTTAAGGTTAGGGTTAGGGTAGGGGTTAGGGTTAGGGTTAGGGTTAGGTTTAGGGGTTAGGGTTAAGATTAGGGTTAGGGTACGGGTTAGGATACGGGTTAGGGTTAGGGGTAGGGTTAGGGTTAGGGTAAGGGTTAGGTTTAGGGTTAGGGTTAGGGTAGGTGTTAGGGTTAGGTTTAGGGTTAGGGTTAGGGTATGGGTTAGGGTTAGGGTTAGGGTTAGGGTTAGGGTACGGGTTAGGTTTAGGTTTAGGGTTAGGGTAAGGGTACGGGATAGGTTTAAGGTTAGGGTTAGGGTTAGGGTACAGGTTAGGGTTAGGGTTAGGGTTAGGGTTAGGGATAGCAACGGGTTCGGGTTAGGGTTAGGGTTATGGTTATGGTTAGGGTTAGGGTACGGGTTAGGGTTAGGGTACGGGTTCGGGTTAGGGTTAGGGTTAGGGTTAGGGTTAGGAAAGGGTTAGGGTTAGGGTTAGGGTTAGGGTTAGGGTACGGGTTAGGGTTAGGGTTAGGGTACGGGTTAGGGTTAGGGTTAGGGTTAGGTTTAGGTTTAGGGTACGGGTTAGGGTTGGGGTGAGGGTTAGGTGTTAGGGGTTAGGGTTAGTGTTAGGGTACGGGTTAGGGTTAGGGTTAGGGTTAGGGTTAGGGTTAGGGTGAGCGTAAGGGTGAGGGTTAGGGTTAGGGTTAGGTTTAGGAAAGGGTTAGGGTTAGGGTTAGGGTACGGGTTAGGGTTAGGGTTAGGGTACGGAGTATGGTTATGGTACGGGGTAGGGTTAGGGTACGGGTTAGGGTACGGTTTAGGGTTAGTGTTAGGGTACGGGTTAGGGTTAGGGTAAGGGTTAGGGTACAGGTTAGGGTTAGGGTTAGGGTACGGGTTAGGGTTAGGGTACGGGTTAGGGTTAGGGTTAGGGTACTTGTTAGGGTTAGGGTACGGGTTAGGGTTAGGGTTATGGGTAGGTTTAGGATTAGGTTTCGGGTACGGGTTAGGGTTAGGGTACGGGTTAGGGTTAGGGTTAGGGTTAGGGTTAGGGTTAGGGTACGGGGTAGGGTTAGGGTTAGGGTTAGGTTTAGGGTTAGGTTTAGGGTACGGGTTAGGGTTAGGGTACGGGTTAGGGTTAGGGTTAGGGTTAGGGTTAGGTTTAGGGTTAGGAAAGAGTTAGGGTTAGGGTTAGGGTTAGGGTTAGGGTTAGGGTACGGGTTAGGGTTAGGGTTAGGGTACGGGTTAAGGTACGAGTTAGGTTTAGGGTTAGGGTTAGGGTACGGGTTAGGGTTAGGGTTAGGGTTAGGGGTTAGGGGTTAGGGTTAGGGTTAGTGTACGGGTTAGGGTAAGGGTTAGGGTACGGGTTAGGTTTAGGGTACGTGTTAGTGTTAGTGTTATGGTTAGGGTTAGGGTACGGGTTAGGGTTAGGTTTAGGTTTAGGTTTAGGAAAGGGTTAGGGTTAGGCTTAGGGTACGGGTTAGGGTTAGGGTTAGGGGTAGGGTTAGGGTTAGGGTACGGGTTAGGGTACCGGTTAGGGTTAGGGTTAGGGTACGGGTTAGGGTTAGGGTACGGGTTAGGGTTAGGGTACGGGTTAGGGTAAGGGTTAGGGTTAGGGTACCGGTTAGGGTTAGGGTTAGGGTACGGGTTAGGGTTAGGGTTAGGGTTAGGGTACGGGTTAGGGTTAGGTTTAGGGTTAGGGTACGGGTTAAGGTTAGGGTTAGGGTTAGGGTTAGGGTACGGATTAGGGTTAGGGTATGGGTTAGTGTTAGGGTTAGGGTACGGTTTAGGGTTAGGGTTAGGGTACGGGTTAGGGTTAGGGTAAGGGTTAGGGTACGGGTTAGTGTTAGGGTTAGGGTTAGGTTTAGGGTACGGGTTAGGGTTAGGGTTAGGGTAAGGGTTATGGTTAGGGTACGGGTTAGGGTACGGGTTAGGGTACAGGTTAGGGTTAGGGTTAGGGTTAGGGTACGGTTTAGGGTTAGGTTACGCGTTAGGTTTAGGGTACGGGTTAGGGTTAGGGTTAGGGTACGGGTTAGGTTTAGGATTAGGGGATAGGGTTAGGGTTAGGGTTAGGGTTAGGTTACGGGTTAGGGTTAGGGTACGGGTTAGGGTTAGGGTTAGGGTTAGGATTTTTGTACGTGTTAGGTTTAGGGTAGGGGTTAGGGTTAGGGTTAGGGTACGGGTTAGGGTTAGGGTTAGGGGTTAGGTTTAGTGTTAGGGTTAGGGTTAGGGTACGGGTTAGTTTTAATGTACGGTTTAGTGTTAGGGTGAGGGTTAGGGTTAGGTTTAGCTTACGGGTTAGGGTTAGGGTTAGGGTTAGTGTTAGGGTACGGGTTAGGGTTAGGGTAAGGGTTAGGGTTAGAGTTAGGGTTAGGGTTAGGAAAGGGTTAGGGTTAGGATTAGGGTTAGGGTTAGGGTACGGGTTAAGTTTAGGGTTAGGGTAGGGGTTAGGGTTAGGGTTAGGTTTAGGGTTATGTTTAGGGGTTAGGGTTAGTGTTAGGGTTAGGGTACGGGTTAGGGTACGCGTTAGGGTTAGGGTTAGGGTTTGGGTTAGGGTAAGGGTTAGGTTTAGGGTTAGGGTTAGTGTAGGGGTTAGGGTTAGGTTTAGGGTTAGGGTTAGGGTACGTGTTAGGGTACGGGTTAGGGTTAGGGTTAGGGTTAGGGTACGGGTTAGGTTTAGGTTTAGGGTTAGGGTAAGGGTACGGGTTAGGTTTAAGGTTAGGGTACGGGTTAGGGTTAGGTTTAGGGTTAGGGTTAGGGTACAGGTTAGGGTTAGGGTTAGGGTTAGGGTTAGGGATAGCAACGGGTTAGGGTTAGGGTTATGGTTAGGGTTAGGGTAGTGGTTAGGGTTAGGGTACGGGTTAGGGTTAGGGTTAGGGTTAGGGTTAGGGTTAGGAAAGGGTTAGGGTTAGGGTTAGGGTTAGGGTACGAGTTAGGGTTAGGGTTAGGGTACGGGTTAGGGTTAGGGTTAGGGTTAGGGTTAGGTTTAGGGTACGGGTTAGGGTTGGGGTTAGGGTTAGGGGTTAGGGGTTAGGGTTAGTGTTAGGGTACGGGTTAGGGTTAGGGTTAGGGTTAGGTTTAGGGTGAGGGTAAGGGTGAGGGTTAGGGTTAGGGTTAGGTTTAGGAATGGGTTAGGGTTAGGGTTAGGGTACGGGTTAGGGTTATCGTTAGGGTACGGAGTATGGTTAGGGTACGGGGTAGGGTTAGGGTACGGGTTAGGGTACGGGTTAGGGTTAGGGTTAGGGTTAGGGTTAGGGCACGGGTTAGGGTTAGGATTGGGTTAGGGTTAGGGTTAGGGTATGGGATAGGGTTAGGGTACGGTTTAGGGTTAGGGTTAGGGTTAGGGTACGGGTTAGGGTTAGGGTACGGGTTAGGGTTAGGGTTAGGGTACGGGTTAGGGTTAGGGTTAGGGTACGTGTTAGGGTTAGGGTTAGGGTTAGGGTACGGTTTAGGTTTAGGTTTAGGTTTGGGGTACGGGTACGGGTACGGGTTAGGGTTAGGGTACGGGTTAGGTTTAGGTTTAGGGTTCGGGTTGGGGTTAGGGTTAGGGTACGGGTTAGGGTTAGAGTTAGGGTTAGGGTTAGGGTTAAGGGTTAGGGGCTAGGGTTAAGTTTAGGGTTAGTGTTAGGATACGGGTTAGGGTAAGGGTTAGGGTTAGGTTTAGGGTATGGCTTAGGGTTAGTGTTAGAGTAAGGGTTAGGGTTAGGTTACGGGTTAGGTTACGGGTTAGGGTTAGGGTACGGGTTAGGGTACGGTTTAGGGTACAGGTTAGGGTTAGGGTTAGGGTTAGGGCACGGTTTAGGGTTAGGGTACCGGTTAGGGTTAGGGTACAGGTTAGGGTTAGGCTTAGCGTACGGGTTAGTGTTAGGGTTAGGCGTTAGGGTTAGTTTTAGTGTTAGGGTAAGGGTTAGGTTTAGGGTACGGGTTAGGGTTAGGGTTAGGGTTAGGGTTAGGGTACGGATTAGCGTTAGGGTACGGGTTAGGGTTAGGGTTAGGGTTAGGGTACGGGTTAGGGTTAGGGTTAGGGTACGGGTTAGGGTTAGGGTAAGGGTTAGGGTATGGGTTAGTGTTAGGGTTAGTGTTAGGTTTAGGGTACGGCTTAGTGTTAGGGTTAAGGTAAGGGTTAAGGTTAGGGTACGGGTTAGGGTACGGGTTAGGGTACGGGTTAGGGTACAGGTTAGGTTTAGGGTTAGGGTTAGGGTTAGGGTTAGGGTTAGGGTACGGGTTAGGGTTAGGTTACGGTTTAGGGTTAGGTTACGGGTTAGGGTTAGGGTTAGGGTACGGGTTAGGGTTAGGGTTAGGGGATAGGGTTAGGGTTAGGGTTAGGGTTAGGGTACGGGTTAGGGTTAGGGTTAGGGTTAGGTTTAGGGTACGTGTTAGGTTTAGGGTTAGGGTATGGGTTAGGGTTAGGGTTAGGGTTAGGGTACGTGTTAGGGTTAGGGTTAGGGTTAGGGTTAGGGTTAAGGGTTAGTGTTAGGGTTAGTGTTAGGGTTAGGTTTAGGGTTATTGTACGGGTTAGGGTACGGGTTAGGGTTAGGGTTAGGTTTAGGGTACGGGGTAAGGTTAGGATTAGGGTACGGTTTAGGGTTAGGGTACGGTTTAGGGTTAGGGTTAGGGTACGGGTTAGGGTTAGGGTACGGGTTAGGTTTAGGGTTAGGGTACGGGTTAGGGTTAGGGTACGGTTTAGGGTTAGGGTTACGGTTAGGGTTAGGGTACGTGTTAGGGTTAGTTTTAGGGTACGGGTTAGGGTTAGGGTTAGGGTTAGGGTTAGGGTACGGGTTAGGTTTAGGGTTAGGGTACGTGTTAGGTTTAGGGTTAGGGTACGGTTTAGGTTTCGGTTAGGGTTAGGGTTAGGGTTAGGGTATGGGTTAGGGTTAGGGTTAGGGCTAGGGTTAGGTTAGGGGTTAGGGTTAGGGTTAGGGTTAGGGTACGTGGTAGGGTTAGGGTTAGGGTTAGGGTTAAGGTACGAGTTAGGTTTAGGGTTAGGTTTAGGTTACGGTTTCGGGTTAGGGTTAGGGTTAGGGGTTAGGGGTTAGGTTTAGGGTTAGGGTACGGGTTAGGGTAAGGGTTAGGGTACGGGTTAGGGTTAGGGTACGTGTTAGTGTTAGTGTTATGGTTAGGGTTAGGGTACGGGTTAGGGTTAGGGTTAGGGTTAGGTTTAGGAAAGGGTTAGGGTTAGGCTTAGGGTACGGGTTAGGGTTAGGGTTAGAGGTAGGGTTAGGGTTAGGGTACGGGTTAGGGTTAGGCTTAGGGTTAGGTTTAGGGTTAGCGTACGTGTTAGGGTTAGGTTTAGGGTTAGGTACGGATTAGGGTTAGGGTACGGGTTAGGGTTAGCGTACGTGTTAGGGTACCGGTTAGGGTTAGGGTTAGGGTACGGGTTAGGGTACGGGTTAGGGTTAGGGTACGGGTTAGGGTAAGGGTTAGTGTTAGGGTACGGGTTAGGGTTAGGGTTAGGGTTCGGGTACGGGTTAGGGTACGGGTTAGGGTACGGGTTAGGGTTAGGGTTAGGGTTAGGTTTAGGGTACGGGTTAGGGTTAGGGTTAGGGTTAGGTTTAGGGTACGGGTTAGGGTTAGTGTTTGGGTAAGGGTTAAGGTTAGGGTACGGGTTAGGGTTAGAGTACGGGTTAGGGTTAAGGTTAGGGTTAGGGTTAGGGTTAGGGTACGGATTAGCGTTAGGGTACGGGTTAGGGTTAGGGTTAGGGTTAGGGTACGGGTTAGGGTTAGGGTTAGGGTACGGGTTAGGGTTAGGGTAAGGGTTAGGGTATGGGTTAGTGTTAGGGTTAGTGTTAGGTTTAGGGTATGGCTTAGTGTTAGGGTTAAGGTAAGGGTTAAGTTTAGGGTACGGGTTAGGGTACGGGTTAGGGTATGGGTTAGGGTACAGGTTAGGGTTAGGGTTAGGGTTAGGGTTAGGGTTAGGGTTAGGGTACGGGTTAGGGTTAGGTTACGGTTTAGGGTTAGGTTACGGGTTAGGGTTAGGGTTAGAGTACGGGTTAGGGTTAGGGTTAGGGGATAGGTTTAGGGTTAGGGTTAGGGTACGGGTTAGGGTTAGGGTTAGGGTTAGGGTTAGGGTACGTGTTAGTGTTAGGGTTAGGGTATGTGTTAGGGTTAGGGTTAGGGTTAGGGTACGTGTTAGGGTTAGGGTTAGGGTTAGGGTTAGGGTTAAGGGTTAGTGTTAGGGTTAGTGTTAGGGTTAGGTTTAGGGTTATTGTACGGGTTAGGGTACGGGTTAGGTTTAGGGTTAGTTTTAGGGTACGGGGTAAGGTTAGGATTAGGGTACGGTTTAGGGTTAGGGTACGGTTTAGGGTTAGGGTTAGGGTACGGGTTAGGGTTAGGGTACGGGTTAGGTTTAGGGTTAGGGTACGGGTTAGGGTTAGGGTACGGTTTAGGGTTAGGGTTACGGTTAGGGTTAGGGTACGTGTTAGGATTAGTTTTAGGGTACGGGTTAGGGTTAGGGTTAGGGTTAGGGTACGGGTTAGGGTTAGGGTTAGGGTTAGGGTTAGTGTTAGGGTTTGCGTACGGGTTAGGGTTAGGTTTAGGGTACGGGTTAGGGTTAGGGTACAGGTTAGGGTTAGGGTTAGGATAGGGGTTAGGGTTAGGGTTAGGGTTAGGGTTAGGGTTAGGGTTAGGTTTAGGGTGAGAGTACGGGTTAGGGTTCGGGTTAGGGTTAGGTTTAGGGTACGGGTTAGAGTTAGGGTACGGGTTAGGTTTAGGGTTAGGGTACTGGTTAGGGATAGGGTTAGGGTTAGGGTTAGGTTTATGGTACTGGTTAGGGTTAGGGTTAGGGGTTAGGTTTAGGGTATGGGTTAGGGTTAGGGTTAGGGTTAGGGTTAGGTACGGGTTAGGGTTAGGGTACGGATTAGGGTTAGGATTAGGGTACGGGTTAGGGTTAGGGTTAGGTTTAGGGTGAGAGTACGGGTTAGGGTTCGGGTTAGGGTTAGGGTTAGGGTAAGGGTTAGAGTTAGGGTACGGGTTAGGGTTAGGGTACGGGTTAGGGTTAGGTTTAGGGTACGGGTTAGGGTTAGGGTTAGGGTTAGTGTACGGGTTAGGGTTAGGGTTAGGTTTAGGGTACGGGTTAGGTTTAGGGTTAGAGGTTAGGGTTAGGGTATGGGTTAAGGTTAGGGTTAGGGTTAGGGTTAGGTTTAGGTTACGGGTTAGGGTTAGGGTACGGGTTAGGGTTAGGATTAGGGTACGGGTTAGGGTTAGGGTTAGGGTTAGAGTTAGGGTTATGGGTTAGGGGTTAGGGTTAGGTTTAGGGTTAGGGTTAGGGTACGGAAAGTGTACGAGTTAGGGTTAGGGTTAGGGTTAGTGTACGGGTTAGGGTTAGGGTTAGGGTTAGGGTTAGGTTATGGGTTAGTGTTAGGGTTAGGGTAAGCGTTAGGGTACGGGTTAGGGTTAGGGTTAGGGTTAGGGTTAGGTTTAGGGTACGGGTTAGGGTTAGGGTTAGGTTACTGGTTAGTGTTAGGGTTAGGGTTAGGGTTAGAGTTAGGGTTAGGAAAGGGTTAGGGTTAGGGTTAGCGTGAGGGTTAGGGTACGGGTTAGGGTTAGGGTTAGGGTACGGGTTAGGGTTAGGGTTAGGGTTAGGGTTAGGGTTTAGGGGTTAGTGTTAGGGTTAGGGTTAGGGTTAGGGTTAGGGTACGGGTTAGGGTACTGGTTAGGGTTAGGGTTTGGGTTAGGGTTAGGGTACGGGTTAGGGTTAGGAGTTAGGGTTAGGGTACGGGTTAGGGTTAGGGTACGGGTTAGGGTACGGGTTAGGTTTAGGGTACGGGTTAGGGTTAGGGTTAGGGATTAGGGTGAGGGTTATGGTTATGGTTAGGTTTAGGGTACGGGTTAGGGTTAGGATTAGGGTTAGGGTCAGTGTTAGGGGTTAGGTTTACGGTTAGGGTTAGGGTACGGGTTAGGGTTAGGTTACGGGTTAGGTTTAGGGTAAGGGTTAAGGTTAGGGTTAGGGTTAAGGTTAGGGTTAGGGTACGGGTTAGGGTTAGGGTTAGGGTTAGGGTTAGGGTTAGTGTTAGGATACGGGTTAGGGTTAGGGTTAGGGTACGGGTTAGGGTAAGGGTACGGGTTAGGGTTAGGGTTAGGGTACGTGTTAGGGTTAGGGTTAGGGGTTAGGTTTAGGTTTAGGGTTAGGGTATGGGTTAGGGTTAGGGTACGGGTTAGGGTTAGGTTGAGGGTATGGGTTAGGGTTAGTGTACGGGTTAGGGTTAGGTTTAGGGTACGGGTAGGGTTAGATTTAGTGGTTAGGGTTAGCGTTAGGGTTAGGTTTAGGATTAGGGTTAGGGTACAGTTTAGGTTTCGGTTAGGGTTAGGGTTAGGGTTAGGGTATGGGTTAGGGTTAGGGTTAGGGCTAGGGTTAGGTTACGGGTTAGTGTTAGGGTTAGGGTTAGGGTTAGGGTACGTGGTAGGGTAAGGGTTAGGGTACGGGTTAGGGTTAGGGTACGGGTTAGGGTTAGGGTTAGGGTACGGGTTAGTTTTAGGGTTAGGGTACGTGTTAGGTTTAGGGTTAGGGTACGGTTTAGGGTTAGGGTTAGGGTTAGTGTTAGGGTACGGGTTAGGGTTAGGGTTAGGGTTAGGGTTCGTGTTACCTTTTGCGTACGGGTTAGGGTTAGGTTTAGGGTACGGGTTAGGTTTAGGGTACGGGTTAGGGTTAGGGTTAGAGTAGGGGTTAGGGGTTGGTTTAGGGTTAGGGTTAAGGTTAGGGTTAGGTTTAGGGTGAGAGTACGGGTTAGGGTTCGGGTTAGGTTTAGGGTTAGGGTACGGGTTAGAGTTAGGGTACGGGTTAGGTTTAGGATACGGGTTAGGGTTAGGGTTAGGGTAGGGGTTAGGGTTAGGGTTAGGGTTAGGGTTCGGGTTAGGGTTAGGGTTAGGTTTAGGGTGAGAGTATGGGTTCGGGTTCGGGTTAGGGTTAGGGTTAGGGTATGGGTTAGAGTTAGGGTACGGTTTAGGGTTAGGGTTGGGTACTGTTTAGGGTTAGGTTTAGGGTACGGGTTAGGGTACGGTTTAGTGTTAGGGTACTGGTTAGGGTTAGGGTTAGGTTTAGGGTACGGGTTAGGGTTATGGTTAGGGGTTAGTGTTAGTGTATGGTTAGTGTTAGGGTTAGGGATAGGGTTAGGGTTAGGTTACGGGTTAGGGTTAGGGTACGGGTTAGGGTTAGGATTAGGGTACGGGTTAGGTTTAGGGTTAGGGTTATGGGTTAGGGGTTAGGGTTAGGTTTAGGGTTAGGGTTAGGGTACAGGATAGTGTAGGAGTTAGGGTTAGGGTTAGGGATAGGGTACGGGTTAGGATTAGTGTTAGGGTTAGGGTTAGGGTTAGGTTTAGTGTACGGGTTAGGGTTAGGGTTAGGGTAAGTGTTAGGGTAAAGGTTAGGTTTAGGGTTAGGTTTAAGTTTAGGTTTAGGGTACGGGTTAGGTTTAGGGTTAGGGTACTTGTTAGGGTACGGGTTAGGGTTAGGGTACGGGTTAGGGTACGGTTTAGGGTACGGGTTAGTGTTAGGGTTAGAGTTAGGTTTAGAGTACGGGTTAGGGTTAGGGTACGGGTTAGGGTTAGGGTACGGGTTAGGGTTAGGGTACGGGTTAGGGTTGGTTATTGTACGGGTTGGTTAGGGTTAAGGGTTAGGGTTAGGGTTAGGGTTAGGGTTAGGGTACGGGTTAGGGTTAGGGTATGGGTTAGGGTTAGGGTTAGGGTACGGGTTAGGGTTAGGGTACGGGTTAGGGTTAGGGTTAGGGTACTTGTTAGGGTTAGGGTACGGGTTAGGGTTAGGGTTAGGGGTAGGTTTAGGATTAGGTTTAGGGTACGGGTTAGGGTTAGGGTACGGGTTAGTGTTAGGGTTAGGGTTAGGGTTAGGGTTAGGGTACGGGTTAGGGTTAGGGTTAGGGGTAGGTTTAGGGTTAGGTTTAGGGTACGGGTTAGGGTTAGGGTACGGGTTAGGGTTAGGGTACGGGTTAGGGTTAGGGTTAGGTTTCGGGTTAGGAAAAGGTTAGGGTTAGGGTTAGGGTTAGGGTACGAGTTAGGGTTTGGTTTAGGGTACGGGTTAAGGTACGAGTTAGGTTTAGGGTTAGGGTTAGGGTACGGGTTAGGGTTAGGGTTAGGGTTAGGGTTAGGGTTAGGGTAGGGGTTAGGGTTAGGGTTAGGGTTAGGGTTAGGGTTAGGGTTAGGTTTAGGGTGAGAGTACGGGTTAGGGTTCGGGTTAGGGTTAGGTTTAGGGTACGGGTTAGAGTTAGGGTACGGGTTAGGTTTAGGGTTAGGGTACTGGTTAGGGATAGGGTTAGGGTTAGGGTTAGGTTTATGGTACTGGTTAGGGTTAGGGTTAGGGGTTAGGGTTAGGGTATGGGTTAGGGTTAGGGTTAGGGTTAGGGTTAGGTACGGGTTAGGGTTAGGGTACGGATTAGGGTTAGGATTAGGGTACGGGTTAGGGTTAGGGTTAGGTTTAGGGTGAGAGTACGGGTTAGGGTTCGGGTTAGGGTTAGGGTTAGGGTAAGGGTTAGAGTTAGGGTACGGGTTAGGGTTAGGGTACGGGTTAGGGTTAGGTTTAGGGTACGGGTTAGGGTTAGGGTTAGGGTTAGTGTACGGGTTAGGGTTAGGGTTAGGTTTAGGGTACGGGTTAGGATTAGGGTTAGAGGTTAGGGTTAGGGTATGGGTTAAGGTTAGGGTTAGGGTTAGGGTTAGGTTTAGGTTACGGGTTAGGGTTAGGGTACGGGTTAGGGTTAGGATTAGGGTACGGGTTAGGGTTAGGGTTAGGGTTAGAGTTAGGGTTATGGGTTAGGGGTTAGGGTTAGGTTTAGGGTTAGGGTTAGGGTACGGAAAGTGTACGAGTTAGGGTTAGGGTTAGGGTTAGTGTACGGGTTAGGGTTAGGGTTAGGGTTAGGGTTAGGTTATGGGTTAGTGTTAGGGTTAGGGTAAGCGTTAGGGTACGGGTTAGGGTTAGGGTTAGGGTTAGGGTTAGGTTTAGGGTACGGGTTAGGGTTAGGGTTAGGTTACTGGTTAGTGTTAGGGTTAGGGTTAGGGTTAGAGTTAGGGTTAGGAAAGGGTTAGGGTTAGGGTTAGCGTGAGGGTTAGGGTACGGGTTAGGGTTAGGGTTAGGGTACGGGTTAGGGTTAGGGTTAGGGTTAGGGTTAGGGTTTAGGGGTTAGTGTTAGGGTTAGGGTTAGGGTTAGGGTTAGGGTACGGGTTAGGGTACTGGTTAGGGTTAGGGTTTGGGTTAGGGTTAGGGTACGGGTTAGGGTTAGGGTTAGGAGTTAGGGTTAGGGTACGGGTTAGGGTTAGGGTACGGGTTAGGGTACGGGTTAGGTTTAGGGTACGGGTTAGGGTTAGGGTTAGGGATTAGGGTGAGGGTTATGGTTATGGTTAGGTTTAGGGTACGGGTTAGGGTTAGGATTAGGGTTAGGGTCAGTGTTAGGGGTTAGGTTTACGGTTAGGGTTAGGGTACGGGTTAGGGTTAGGGTTAGGGTTAGGGTTAGGGTTAGTGTTAGGATACGGGTTAGGGTTAGGGTTAGGGTACGGGTTAGGGTAAGGGTACGGGTTAGGGTTAGGGTTAGGGTACGTGTTAGGGTTAGGGTTAGGGGTTAGGTTTAGGTTTAGGGTTAGGGTATGGGTTAGGGTTAGGGTACGGGTTAGGGTTAGGTTGAGGGTATGGGTTAGGGTTAGTGTACGGGTTAGGGTTAGGTTTAGGGTACGGGTAGGGTTAGATTTAGTGGTTAGGGTTAGCGTTAGGGTTAGGTTTAGGATTAGGGTTAGGGTACAGTTTAGGTTTCGGTTAGGGTTAGGGTTAGGGTTAGGGTATGGGTTAGGGTTAGGGTTAGGGCTAGGGTTAGGTTACGGGTTAGTGTTAGGGTTAGGGTTAGGGTTAGGGTACGTGGTAGGGTAAGGGTTAGGGTACGGGTTAGGGTTAGGGTACGTGTTAGGTTTAGGGTTAGGGTACGGTTTAGGGTTAGGGTTAGGGTTAGTGTTAGGGTACGGGTTAGGGTTAGGGTTAGGGTTAGGGTTCGTGTTACCTTTTGCGTACAGGTTAGGGTTAGGTTTAGGGTACGGGTTAGGTTTAGGGTACGGGTTAGGGTTAGGGTTAGAGTAGGGGTTAGGGGTTGGTTTAGGGTTAGGGTTAAGGTTAGGGTTAGGTTTAGGGTGAGAGTACGGGTTAGGGTTCGGGTTAGGTTTAGGGTTAGGGTACGGGTTAGAGTTAGGGTACGGGTTAGGTTTAGGATACGGGTTAGGGTTAGGGTTAGGGTAGGGGTTAGGGTTAGGGTTAGGGTTAGGGTTCGGGTTAGGGTTAGGGTTAGGTTTAGGGTGAGAGTATGGGTTCGGGTTCGGGTTAGGGTTAGGGTTAGGGTATGGGTTAGAGTTAGGGTACGGTTTAGGGTTAGGGTTGGGTACTGGTTAGGGTTAGGTTTAGGGTACGGGTTAGGGTACGGGTTAGTGTTAGGGTACTGGTTAGGGTTAGGGTTAGGTTTAGGGTACGGGTTAGGGTTATGGTTAGGGGTTAGTGTTAGTGTATGGTTAGTGTTAGGGTTAGGGATAGGGTTAGGGTTAGGTTACGGGTTAGGGTTAGGGTACGGGTTAGGGTTAGGATTAGGGTACGGGTTAGGTTTAGGGTTAGGGTTATGGGTTAGGGGTTAGGGTTAGGTTTAGGGTTAGGGTTAGGGTACAGGATAGTGTAGGAGTTAGGGTTAGGGTTAGGGATAGGGTACGGGTTAGGATTAGTGTTAGGGTTAGGGTTAGGGTTAGGTTTAGTGTACGGGTTAGGGTTAGGGTTAGGGTAAGTGTTAGGGTAAAGGTTAGGTTTAGGGTTAGGTTTAAGTTTAGGTTTAGGGTACGGGTTAGGTTTAGGGTTAGGGTACTTGTTAGGGTACGGGTTAGGGTTAGGGTACGGGTTAGGGTACGGTTTAGGGTACGGGTTAGTGTTAGGGTTAGAGTTAGGTTTAGAGTACGGGTTAGGGTTAGGGTACGGGTTAGGGTTAGGGTACGGGTTAGGGTTAGGGTACGGGTTAGGGTTGGTTATTGTACGGGTTGGTTAGGGTTAAGGGTTAGGGTTAGGGTTAGGGTTAGGGTTAGGGTACGGGTTAGGGTTAGGGTATGGGTTAGGGTTAGGGTTAGGGTACGGGTTAGGGTTAGGGTACGGGTTAGGGTTAGGGTTAGGGTACTTGTTAGGGTTAGGGTACGGGTTAGGGTTAGGGTTAGGGGTAGGTTTAGGATTAGGTTTTGGGTACGGGTTAGGGTTAGGGTACGGGTTAGTGTTAGGGTTAGGGTTAGGGTTAGGGTTAGGGTACGGGTTAGGGTTAGGGTTAGGGGTAGGTTTAGGGTTAGGTTTAGGGTACGGGTTAGGGTTAGGGTACGGGTTAGGGTTAGGGTACGGGTTAGGGTTAGGGTTAGGTTTAGGGTTAGGAAAGGGTTAGGGTTAGGGTTAGGGTTAGGGTACGAGTTAGGGTTTGGTTTAGGGTACGAGTTAAGGTACGAGTTAGGTTTAGGGTTAGGGTTAGGGTACGGGTTAGGGTTAGGGTTAGGGTTAGGGGTTAGGGGTTAGGGTTAGGGTTAGGGTACGGGTTAGGGTAAGGGTTAGGTTACGGGTTAGGTTTAGGGTTAGGTTTAGGAAAGGGTTTGGGTTAGGCTTAGGGTACGGGTTAGGGTTAGGGTTAGGGGTAGGGGTAGGTTTAGGGTACGTGTTAGATTTAGTGTTATGGTTAGGGTTAGGGTACGGGTACGGGTTAGGGTTAGGGTTAGGTTTAGGAAAGGGTTTGGGTTAGGCTTAGGGTACGGGTTAGGGTTAGGGGTAGGGGTAGGGTTAGGGTACGGGTTAGGGTACCGGTTAGGGTTAGGGTTAGGGTACGGGTTAGGGTTAGGTTACGGGTTAGGGTTAGGGTACGGGTTAGGGTAAGGGTTAGGGTTAGGGTACGGGTTAGGGTTAGGGTTAGGGTTAGAGTACGGATTAGGGTTAGGGTACCGGTTAGGGTTAGGGTTAGGGTACGGGTTAGGGTTAGGGTTAGGGTTAGGGTACGGGTTAGGGTTAGGGTTAGGGTACGGGTTAGGGTTAGGGTTAGGGTTAGGTTTACGGTACGGGTTAGGGTTAGGGTTAGGGTAAGGGTTAAGTTTAGGGTACGGGTTAGGGTTAGAGTACGGGTTAGGGTTAAGGTTAGGGTTAGGGTTAGGGTTAGGGTACGGATTAGGGTTAGGGTACGGGTTAGGGTTAGGGTTAGGGTACGGTTTAGGATTAGGGTTAGGGTACGGGTTAGGGTTAGGGTAAGGGTTAGGGTACGGGTTAGTGTTAGGGTTAGGGTTAGGTTTAGGGTACGGGTTAGGGTTAGGGTTAGGGTAAGGGTTATGGTTAGGGTACGGGTTAGGGTACGGGTTAGGGTTAGGGTACGGGTTAGGGTACAGGTTAGGGTTAGGGTTAGGGTTAGGGTACGGGTTAGGGTTAGGTTACGGGTTAGGGTTAGGGTACGGGTTAGGGTTAGGGTTAGGGTACGGGTTAGGGTTAGGATTAGGGGATAGGGTTAGTGTTAGGGTTAGGGTTAGGTTACGGGTTAGGGTTAGGGTATGGGTTAGGGTTAGGGTTAGGGTACGGGTTAGGGTTAGGGTTAGGGGTTAGTGTTAGTGTTAGGGTTAGGGTTACGGTACGGGTTAGGGTTAGTGTACGGTTTAGGGTTAGGGTGAGTGTTAGGGTTAGGGTTAGCATACGGGTTAGGTTTAGGGTTAGGGTTAGGGTTAGTGTTAGGGTACGGGTTAGTGTTAGGGTACGGGTTAGGGTTAGGGTTAGGGTTAGGGTTAGGGTTAGGAAAGGGTTAGGTTTAGGATTAGGGTTAGGGTTAGGGTACGGGTTAAGGTTAGGGTTAGGGTAGGGGTTAGGGTTAGGGTTAGGGTTAGGTTTAGGGGTTAGGGTTAAGATTAGGGTTAGGGTACGGGTTAGGATACGGGTTAGGGTTAGGGTTAGGGTTAGGGTTAGGGTTAGGGTAAGGGTTAGGTTTAGGGTTAGGGTTAGGGTAGGTGTTAGGGTTAGGTTTAGGGTTAGGGTTAGGGTATGGGTTAGGGTTAGGGTTAGGGTTAGGGTTAGGGTTAGGGTACGGGTTAGGTTTAGGTTTAGGGTTAGGGTAAGGCTACGGATAGGTTTAAGTTTAGGGTACGGGTTAAGGTTAGGGTTAGGGTTAGGGTACAGGTTAGGGTTAGGGTTAGGGTTAGGGTTAGGGATAGCAACGGGTTAGGGTTAGGGTTAGGGTTATGGTTATGGTTAGGGTTAGGGTACGGGTTAGGGTTAGGGTACGGGTTCGGGTTAGGGTTAGGGTTAGGGTTAGGGTTAGGAAAGGGTTAGGGTTAGGGTTAGGGTTAGGGTTAGGGTACGGGTTAGGGTTAGGGTTAGGGTACGGGTTAGGGTTAGGGTTAGGGTTAGGTTTAGGTTTAGGGTACGGGTTAGGGTTGGGGTGAGGGTTAGGTGTTAGGGGTTAGGGTTAGTGTTAGGGTACGGGTTAGGGTTAGGGTTAAGGTTAGGGTTAGGGTTAGGGTGAGGGTAAGGGTGAGGGTTAGGGTTAGGGTTAGGTTTAGGAAAGGGTTAGGGTTAGGGTTAGGGTACGGGTTAGGGTTAGGGTTAGGGTACGGAGTATGGTTATGGTACGGGGTAGGGTTAGGGTACGGGTTAGGGTACGGTTTAGGGTTAGTGTTAGGGTACGGGTTAGGGTTAGGGTAAGGGTTAGGGTACGGGTTAGGGTTAGGGTTAGGGTACGGGTTAGGGTTAGGGTACGGGTTAGGGTTAGGGTTAGGGTACTTGTTAGGGTTAGGGTACGGGTTAGGGTTAGGGTTATGGGTAGGTTTAGGATTAGGTTTAGGGTACGGGTTAGGGTTAGGGTACGGGTTAGGGTTAGGGTTAGGGTTAGGGTTAGGGTTAGGGTACGGGGTAGGGTTAGGGTTAGGGGTAGGTTTAGGGTTAGGTTTAGGGTACGGGTTAGGGTTAGGGTACGGGTTAGGGTTAGGTTTAGGGTTAGGGTTAGGGTTAGGTTTAGGGTTAGGAAAGGGTTAGGGTTAGGGTTAGGGTTAGGGTTAGGGTACGGGTTAGGGTTAGGGTTAGGGTACGGGTTAAGGTACGAGTTAGGTTTAGGGTTAGGGTTAGGGTACGGGTTAGGGTTAGGGTTAGGGTTAGGGGTTAGGGGTTAGGGTTAGGGTTAGTGTACGGGTTAGGGTAAGGTTTAGGGTACGGGTTAGGTTTAGGGTACGTGTTAGTGTTAGTGTTATGGTTAGGGTTAGGGTACGGGTTAGGGTTAGGTTTAGGGTTAGGTTTAGGAAAGGGTTAGGGTTAGGCTTAGGGTACGGGTTAGGGTTAGGGTTAGGGGTAGGGTTAGGGTTAGGGTACGGGTTAGGGTACCGGTTAGGGTTAGGGTTAGGGTACGGGTTAGGGTTAGGGTACAGGTTAGGGTTAGTGTACGGGTTAGGGTAAGGGTTAGGGTTAGGGTACTGGTTAGGGTTAGGTTTAGGGTTAGAGTACGGATTAGGGTTAGGGTACCGGTTAGGGTTAGGGTTAGGATACGGGTTAGGGTTAGGGTTAGGGTTAGGGTACGGGTTAGGGTTAGGTTTAGGGTTAGGGTACGGGTTAAGGTTAGGGTTAGGGTTAGGGTTAGGGTACGGATTAGGGTTAGGGTACGGGTTAGGGTTAGGGTTAGGGTACGTGTTAGGGTTAGGGTTAGGGGTTAGGTTTAGGTTTAGGGTTAGGGTACGGGTTAGGGTTAGGGTACGGGTTAGGGTTAGGTTGAGGGTATGGGTTAGGGTTAGTGTACGGGTTAGGGTTAGGTTTAGGGTACGGGTAGGGTTAGATTTAGTGGTTAGGGTTAGCGTTAGGGTTAGGTTTAGGATTAGGGTTAGGGTACAGTTTAGGTTTCGGTTAGGGTTAGGGTTAGGGTTAGGGTATGGGTTAGGGTTAGGGTTAGGGCTAGGGTTAGGTTACGGGTTAGTGTTAGGGTTAGGGTTAGGGTTAGGGTACGTGGTAGGGTAAGGGTTAGGGTACGGGTTAGGGTTAGGGTACGGGTTAGGGTTAGGGTTAGGGTACGGGTTAGTTTTAGGGTTAGGGTACGTGTTAGGTTTAGGGTTAGGGTACGGTTTAGGGTTAGGGTTAGGGTTAGTGTTAGGGTACGGGTTAGGGTTAGGGTTAGGGTTAGGGTTCGTGTTACCTTTTGCGTACGGGTTAGGGTTAGGTTTAGGGTACGGGTTAGGTTTAGGGTACGGGTTAGGGTTAGGTTTAGAGTAGGGGTTAGGGGTTGGTTTAGGGTTAGGGTTAAGGTTAGGGTTAGGTTTAGGGTGAGAGTACGGGTTAGGGTTCGGGTTAGGTTTAGGGTTAGGGTACGGGTTAGAGTTAGGGTACGGGTTAGGTTTAGGATACGGGTTAGGGTTAGGGTTAGGGTAGGGGTTAGGGTTAGGGTTAGGGTTAGGGTTCGGGTTAGGGTTAGGGTTAGGTTTAGGGTGAGAGTACGGGTTCGGGTTCGGGTTAGGGTTAGGGTTAGGGTATGGGTTAGAGTTAGGGTACGGTTTAGGGTTAGGGTTGGGTACTGGTTAGGGTTAGGGTTAGGGTACGGGTTAGGGTACGGGTTAGTGTTAGGGTACTGGTTAGGGTTAGGGTTAGGTTTAGGGTACGGGTTAGGGTTATGGTTAGGGGTTAGTGTTAGTGTATGGTTAGTGTTAGGGTTAGGGATAGGGTTAGGGTTAGGTTACGGGTTAGGGTTAGGGTACGGGTTAGGGTTAGGATTAGGGTACGGGTTAGGTTTAGGGTTAGGGTTATGGGTTAGGGGTTAGGGTTAGGTTTAGGGTTAGGGTTAGGGTACAGGATAGTGTACGAGTTAGGGTTAGGGTTAGGGATAGGGTACGGGTTAGGATTAGGGTTAGGGTTAGGGTTAGGTTTAGTGTACGGGTTAGGGTTAGGGTTAGGGTAAGTGTTAGGGTAAAGGTTAGGTTTAGGGTTAGGTTTAGGTTTAGGTTTAGGGTACGGGTTAGGTTTAGGGTTAGGGTACTTGTTAGGGTACGGGTTAGGGTTAGGGTACGGGTTAGGGTACGGTTTAGGGTACGGGTTAGTGTTAGGGTTAGAGTTAGGTTTAGAGTACGGGTTAGGGTTAGGGTACGGGTTAGGGTTAGGGTACGGGTTAGGGTTAGGGTACGGGTTAGGGTTGGTTATTGTACGGGTTGGTTAGGGTTAGGGGTTAGGGTTAGGGTTAGGGTTAGGGTTAGGGTACGGGTTAGGGTTAGGGTATGGGTTAGGGTTAGGGTTAGGGTACGGGTTAGGGTTAGGGTACGGGTTAGGGTTAGGGTTAGGGTACTTGTTAGGGTTAGGGTACGGGTTAGGGTTAGGGTTAGGGGTAGGTTTAGGATTAGGTTTAGGGTACGGGTTAGGGTTAGGGTACGGGTTAGTGTTAGGGTTAGGGTTAGGGTTAGGGTTAGGGTACGGTTTAGGGTTAGGGTTAGGGGTAGGTTTAGGGTTAGGTTTAGGGTACGGGTTAGGGTTAGGGTACGGGTTAGGGTTAGGGTACGGGTTAGGGTTAGGGTTAGGTTTAGGGTTAGGAAAGGGTTAGGGTTAGGGTTAGGGTTAGGGTACGAGTTAGGGTTTGGTTTAGGGTACGGGTTAAGGTACGAGTTAGGTTTAGGGTTAGGGTTAGGGTACGGGTTAGGGTTAGGGTTAGGGTTAGGGGTTAGGGGTTAGGGTTAGGGTACGGGTTAGGGTAAGGGTTAGGGTACGGGTTAGGTTTAGGGTTAGGTTTAGGAAAGGGTTTGGGTTAGGCTTAGGGTACGGGTTAGGGTTAGGGTTAGGGGTAGGGGTAGGTTTAGGGTACGTGTTAGATTTAGTGTTATGGTTAGGGTTAGGGTACGGGTACGGGTTAGGGTTAGGGTTAGGTTTAGGAAAGGGTTTGGGTTAGGCTTAGGGTACGGGTAGGGTTAGGGTTAGGGGTAGGTGTAGGGTTAGGGTACGGGTTAGGGTACCGGTTAGGGTTAGGGTTAGGGTACGGGTTAGGGTTAGGTTACGGGTTAGGGTTAGGGTACGGGTTAGGGTAAGGGTTAGGGTTAGGGTACGGTTTAGGGTTAGGGTTAGGGTTAGAGTACGGATTAGGGTTAGGGTACCGGTTAGGGTTAGGGTTAGGGTACGGGTTAGGGTTAGGGTTAGGGTTAGGGTACGGGTTAGGGTTAGGTTTAGGGTACGGGTTAGGGTTAGGGTTAGGGTTAGGTTTACGGTACGGGTTAGGGTTAGGGTTAGGGTAAGGGTTAAGTTTAGGGTACGGGTTAGGGTTAGAGTACGGGTTAGGGTTAAGGTTAGGGTTAGGGTTAGGGTTAGGGTACGGATTAGGGTTAGGGTACGGGTTAGGGTTAGGGTTAGGGTACGGTTTAGGATTAGGGTTAGGGTACGGGTTAGGGTTAGGGTAAGGGTTAGGGTACGGGTTAGTGTTAGGGTTAGTGTTAGGTTTAGGGTACGGGTTAGGGTTAGGGTTAGGTTAAGGGTTATGGTTAGGGTACGGGTTAGGGTACGGGTTAGGGTTAGGGTACGGGTTAGGGTACAGGTTAGGGTTAGGGTTAGGGTTAGGGTACGGGTTAGGGTTAGGTTACGGGTTAGGGTTAGGGTACGGGTTAGGGTTAGGTTTAGGGTACGGGTTAGTGTTAGGATTAGGGGATAGGGTTAGTGTTAGGGTTAGGGTTAGGTTACGGGTTAGGGTTAGGGTATGGGTTAGGGTTAGGGTTAGTGTACGGGTTAGGGTTAGGGTTTGGGGTTAGTGTTAGTGTTAGGGTTAGGGTTAGGGTACGGGTTAGGGTTAGTGTACGGTTTAGGGTTAGGGTGAGTGTTAGGGTTAGGGTTAGCATACGGGTTAGGTTTAGGGTTAGGGTTAGGGTTAGTGTTAGGGTACGGGTTAGTGTTAGGGTACGGGTTAGGGTTAGGGTTAGGGTTAGGGTTAGGGTTAGGAAAGGGTTAGGTTTAGGATTAGGGTTAGGGTTAGGGTACGGGTTAAGGTTAGGGTTAGGGTAGGGGTTAGGGTTAGGGTTAGGGTTAGGTTTAGGGGTTAGGGTTAAGATTAGGGTTAGGGTACGGGTTAGGATACGGGTTAGGGTTAGGGTTAGGGTTAGGGTTAGGGTTAGGGTAAGGGTTAGGTTTAGGGTTAGGGTTAGGGTAGCTGTTAGGGTTAGGTTTAGGGTTAGGGTTAGGGTATGGGTTAGGGTTAGGGTTAGGGTTAGGGTTAGGGTACGGGTTAGGTTTAGGTTTAGGGTTAGGGTAAGGGTACGGGATAGGTTTAAGGTTAGGGTACGGGTTAGGGTTAGGGTTAGGGTTAGGGTACAGGTTAGGGTTAGGGTTAGGGTTAGGGTTAGGGATAGCAACGGGTTCGGGTTAGGGTTAGGGTTATGGTTATGGTTAGGGTTAGGGTACGGGTTAGGGTTAGGGTACGGGTTCGGGTTAGGGTTAGGGTTAGGGTTAGGGTTAGGAAAGGGTTAGGGTTAGGGTTAGGGTTAGGGTTAGGGTACGGGTTAGGGTTAGGGTTAGGGTACGGGTTAGGGTTAGGGTTAGGGTTAGGTTTAGGTTTAGGGTACGGGTTAGGGATGGGGTGAGGGTTAGGTGTTAGGGGTTAGGGTTAGTGTTAGGGTACGGGTTAGGGTTAGGGTTAGGGTTAGGGTTAGGGTTAGGGTGAGGGTAAGGGTGAGGGTTAGGGTTAGGGTTAGGTTTAGGAAAGGGTTAGGGTTAGGGTTAGGGTACGGGTTAGGGTTAGGGTTAGGGTACGGAGTATGGTTATGGTACGGGGTAGGGTTAGGGTACGGGTTAGGGTACGGTTTAGGGTTAGTGTTAGGGTACGGGTTTGGGTTAGGGTAAGGGTTAGGGTACGGGTTAGGGTTAGGGTTAGGGTACGGGTTAGGGTTAGGGTACGGGTTAGGGTTAGGGTTAGGGTACTTGTTAGGGTTAGGGTACGGGTTAGGGTTAGGGTTATGGGTAGGTTTAGGATTAGGTTTCGGGTACGGGTTAGGGTTAGGGTACGGGTTAGGGTTAGGGTTAGGGTTAGGGTTAGGGTTAGGGTTAGGGTACGGGGTAGGGTTAGGGTTAGGGTTAGGTTTAGGGTTAGGTTTAGGGTACGGGTTAGGGTTAGGGTACGGGTTAGGGTTAGGGTTAGGGTTATGGTTAGGTTTAGGGTTAGGAAAGAGTTAGGGTTAGGGTTAGGGTTAGGGTTAGGGTACGGGTTAGGGTTAGGGTTAGGGTACGGGTTAAGGTACGAGTTAGGTTTAGGGTTAGGGTTAGGGTACGGGTTAGGGTTAGGGTTAGGGTTAGGGGTTAGGGGTTAGGGTTAGGGTTAGTGTACGGGTTAGGGTAAGGGTTAGGGTACGGGTTAGGTTTAGGGTACGTGTTAGTGTTAGTGTTATGGTTAGGGTTAGGGTACGGGTTAGGGTTAGGTTTAGGTTTAGGTTTAGGAAAGGGTTAGGGTTAGGCTTAGGGTACGGGTTAGGGTTAGGGTTAGGGGTAGGGTTAGGGTTAGGGTACGGGTTAGGGTACCGGTTAGGGTTAGGGTTAGGGTACGGGTTAGGGTTAGGGTACGGGTTAGGGTTAGGGTACGGGTTAGGGTAAGGGTTAGGGTTAGGGTACCGGTTAGGGTTAGGGTTAGGGTACGGGTTAGGGTTAGGGTTAGGGTTAGGGTACGGGTTAGGGTTAGGTTTAGGGTTAGGGTACGGGTTAAGGTTAGGGTTAGTGTTAGGGTTAGGGTACGGATTAGGGTTAGGGTATGGGTTAGGGTTAGGGTTAGGGTACGGTTTAGGGTTAGGGTTAGGGTACGGGTTAGGGTTAGGGTAAGGGTTAGGGTACGGGTTAGTGTTAGGGTTAGGTTTAGGGTACGGGTTAGGGTTAGGGTTAGGGTAAGGGTTATGGTTAGGGTACGGGTTAGGGTACGGGTTAGGGTACAGGTTAGGGTTAGGGTTAGGGTTAGGGTTAGGGTACGGTTTAGGGTTAGGTTACGCGTTAGGTTTAGGGTACGGGTTAGGGTTAGGGTTAGGGTACGGGTTAGGTTTAGGATTAGGGGATAGGGTTAGGGTTAGGGTTAGGGTTAGGTTACGGGTTACGGTTAGGGTACGGGTTAGGGTTAGGGTTAGGGTTAGGATTTTTGTACGTGTTAGGTTTAGGGTAGGGGTTAGGGTTAGGGTTAGGGTACGGGTTAGGGTTAGGTTTAGGGGTTAGGGTTAGTGTTAGGGTTAGGGTTAGGGTACGGGTTAGTTTTAATGTACGGTTTAGTGTTAGGGTGAGGGTTAGGGTTAGGTTTAGCTTACGGGTTAGGGTTAGGGTTAGGGTTAGTGTTAGGGTACGGGTTAGGGTTAGGGTAAGGGTTAGGGTTAGAGTTAGGGTTAGGGTTAGGGTTAGGAAAGGGTTAGGGTTAGGATTAGGGTTAGGGTTAGGGTACGGGTTAAGTTTAGGGTTAGGGTAGGGGTTAGGGTTAGGGTTAGGTTTAGGGTTAGGTTTAGGGGTTAGGGTTAGTGTTAGGGTTAGGGTACGGGTTAGGGTACGCGTTAGGGTTAGGGTTAGGGTTTGGGTTAGGGTAAGGGTTAGGTTTAGGGTTAGGGTTAGTGTAGGGGTTAGGGTTAGGTTTAGGGTTAGGGTTAGGGTACGTGTTAGGGTACGGGTTAGGGTTAGGGTTAGGGTTAGGGTACGGGTTAGGTTTAGGTTTAGGGTTAGGGTAAGGGTACGGGTTAGGTTTAAGGTTAGGGTACGGGTTAGGGTTAGGTTTAGGGTTAGGGTTAGGGTACAGGTTAGGGTTAGGGTTAGGGTTAGGGTTAGGGATAGCAACGGGTTAGGGTTAGGGTTATGGTTAGGGTTAGGGTAGTGGTTAGGGTTAGGGTACGGGTTAGGGTTAGGGTTAGGGTTAGGGTTAGGGTTAGGAAAGGGTTAGGGTTAGGGTTAGGTTTAGGGTACGGGTTAGGGTTGGGGTTAGGGTTAGGGGTTAGGGGTTAGGGTTAGTGTTAGGGTACGGGTTAGGGTTAGGGTTAGGGTTAGGTTTAGGGTGAGGGTAAGGGTGAGGGTTAGGGTTAGGGTTAGGTTTAGGAATGGGTTAGGGTTAGGGTTAGGGTACGGGTTAGGGTTATCGTTAGGGTACGGAGTATGGTTAGGGTACGGGGTAGGGTTAGGGTACGGGTTAGGGTACGGGTTAGGGTTAGGGTTAGGGTTAGGGTTAGGGCACGGGTTAGGGTTAGGATTGGGTTAGGGTTAGGGTTAGGGTATGGGATAGGGTTAGGGTACGGTTTAGGGTTAGGGTTAGGGTTAGGGTACGGGTTAGGGTTAGGGTACGGGTTAGGGTTACGGTTAGTGTACGGGTTAGGGTTAGGGTTAGGGTTAGGATTTTTGTACGTGTTAGGTTTAGGGTAGGGGTTAGGGTTAGGGTTAGGGTACGGGTTAGGGTTAGGTTTAGGGGTTAGGGTTAGTGTTAGGGTTAGGGTTAGGGTACGGGTTAGTTTTAATGTACGGTTTAGTGTTAGGGTGAGGGTTAGGGTTAGGTTTAGCTTACGGGTTAGGGTTAGGGTTAGGGTTAGTGTTAGGGTACGGGTTAGGGTTAGGGTAAGGGTTAGGGTTAGAGTTAGGGTTAGGGTTAGGTTTAGGAAAGGGTTAGGGTTAGGATTAGGGTTAGGGTTAGGGTACGGGTTAAGTTTAGGGTTAGGGTAGGGGTTAGGGTTAGGGTTAGGTTTAGGGTTAGGTTTAGGGGTTAGGGTTAGTGTTAGGGTTAGGGTACGGGTTAGGGTACGCGTTAGGGTTAGGGTTAGGGTTTGGGTTAGGGTAAGGGTTAGGTTTAGGGTTAGGGTTAGTGTAGGGGTTAGGGTTAGGTTTAGGGTTAGGGTTAGGGTACGTGTTAGGGTACGGGTTAGGGTTAGGGTTAGGGTTAGGGTACGGGTTAGGTTTAGGTTTAGGGTTAGGGTAAGGGTACGGGTTAGGTTTAAGGTTAGGGTACGGGTTAGGGTTAGGTTTAGGGTTAGGGTTAGGGTACAGGTTAGGGTTAGGGTTAGGGTTAGGGTTAGGGATAGCAACGGGTTAGGGTTAGGGTTATGGTTAGGGTTAGGGTAGTGGTTAGGGTTAGGGTACGGGTTAGGGTTAGGGTTAGGGTTAGGGTTAGGGTTAGGAAAGGGTTAGGGTTAGGGTTAGGTTTAGGGTACGGGTTAGGGTTGGGGTTAGGGTTAGGGGTTAGGGGTTAGGGTTAGTGTTAGGGTACGGGTTAGGGTTAGGGTTAGGGTTAGGTTTAGGGTGAGGGTAAGGGTGAGGGTTAGGGTTAGGGTTAGGTTTAGGAATGGGTTAGGGTTAGGGTTAGGGTACGGGTTAGGGTTATCGTTAGGGTACGGAGTATGGTTAGGGTACGGGGTAGGGTTAGGGTACGGGTTAGGGTACGGGT
>JAVLSZ010000009.1:73915326-74025326 GCA_032313775.1 Urocyon cinereoargenteus | reverse complement strand
GGTTAGATTACGGGTTAGGGTTAGGGTTAGGGTTAGGGGTTAGGGGTTAGGGTTAGGGTTAGGGTACGTGTTAGTGTTAGTGTTATGGTTAAGGTTAGGGTACGGGTTAGGGTTAGGGTTAGGGTTAGGCTTAAGAAAGGGTTAGGTTTAGGCTTAGGGTACGGGTTAGGGTTAGGGTTAGGGGTAGGGTTAGGGTACGGGTTAGGGTTAGGGTTAGGGTTAGGTTTAGGGTTACCTTACGTGTTAGGGTTAGGTTTAGGGTTAGGTACGGGTTAGGGTTATGGTACGGGTTAGGGTTAGCGTACGGGTTAGGATACCGGTTAGGGTTAGGGTTAGGGTACGGGTTAGAGTTAGGTTACGGGTTAGGGTTAGGGTACGTGTTAGGGTAAGGGTTAGTGTTCGGGTACGGGTTAGGGTTAGGGTTAGGGTTAGGATACGGATTAGGTTTAGGGTACGGGTTAGGGTTAGGGTTCGGGTACGGGTTAGGGTATGGGTTAGGGTACGGGTTAGCGTTAGGGTTAGGGTTAGGGTACGGGTTAGGGTTAGGGTTAGGGTTAGGTTTAGGGTAGGGGTTAGGGTTAGTGTTAGGGTAAGGGTTAAGGTTAGGGTACGGGTTAGGGTTAGAGTATGGGTTAGGGTTAAGGTTAGGGTTAGGGTTAAGGTTAGGGTACGGATTAGGGTTAGGGTACGGGTTAGGGTTAGGGTTAGGGTACGGGTTAGGGTTAGGGTTAGGGTACGGGTTAGGGTTAGGGTAAGGTTTAGGGTACGGGTTAGTGTTAGGGTTAGTGTTAGGTTTAGGGTACGGGTTAGGGTTAGGGTTAAGGTAAGGGTTAAGGTTAGGGTACGGTTTAGGGTACGGGTTAGGGTTAGGGTACGGGTTAGGGTACAGGTTAGGGTTAGGGTTAGGGTTAGGGTTAGGGTTAGGGTACGGGTTAGGGTTAGGTTACGGTTTAGGGTTAGGGTACGGGTTAGTGTTAGGGTTAGGGTACGGGTTAGGGTTAGGTTTAGGGGATAGGTTTAGGGTTAGGGTTAGGGTTAGGGTACGGGTTACGGTTAGGGTACGGGTTAGGGTTAGGGTTAGGGTACGGGTTAGGGTTAGGGTTAGGGTTAGTGTACGTGTTAGGGTTAGGGTTAGGGTATGGGTTAGTGTTAGGGTTAGGGTTAGGGTACGTGTTAGGGTTAGGGTTAGGGTTAGGGTTAGGGTTAAAGGTTAGTGTTAGGGTTAGGGTTAGGGTTAGGTTTAGGGTTAGTGTATGGGTTAGGGTACGGGTTAGGGTTAGGTTTAGGTTTAGGGTACGTGGTAAGGTTAGGATTAGGGTACGGTTTAGGGTTATGGTACGGTTTAGGGTTAGGTTTAGAGTACGGGTTAGGGTTAGGGTACGGGTTAGGTTTAGGGTTAGGGTACGGGTTAGGGTTAGGGTACGGGTTAGGGTTAGGTTTACGGTTAGGGTTAGGGTACGTGTTAGGGTTAGGTTTAGTGTACGGGTTAGGGTTAGGGTTAGGGTTAGGGTTAGGGTACGGGTTAGGGTTAGGGTTAGGGTTAGTGTTAGTGTTAGGGTTTGCGTACGGGTTAGGGTTAGGTTTAGGGTACGGGTTAGGGTTAGGGTACAGGTTAGTGTTAGGGTTAGGGTAGGGGTTAGGGTTAGGGTTAGGGTTAGGGTTAGGGTTAGGGTTAGGTTTAGGGTGAGAGTACGGGTTAGGGTTCGGGTTAGGGTTAGGTTTAGGGTACGGGTTAGAGTTAGGGTACGGTTTAGGGTTAGGGTTAGGGTACGGGTTAGGGTTAGGGTTAGGGTTAGAGTTAGGGTACGGGTTAGGGTTAGGGTTAGGTTTAGGGTACGGGTTAGGGTTAGGATTAGGGTACGGGTTAGGGTTAGGGTTAGGGTTAGGGTTAGGTTTAGGTTACGGGTTAGGGTTTGGGTACGGGTTAGGTTTAGGATTAGGGTACGGGTTAGGGTTAGGGTTAGGTTTAGGGTGAGAGTACCGGTAAGGGTTCGGGTTAGGGTTACGGTTAGGGTAAGGGTTAGAGTTAGGGTACGGGTTAGGGTTATGGTTAGGGTACGGGTACGGGTTAGGGTTAGGGTTAGGGTACGGGTTAGGGTTAGGGTTAGGGTTTGGGTTAGGGTTATGGGTTAGGGGTTAGGGTTAGGTTTAGGGTTAGGGTTAGGGTACGGGAAGTGTACGAGTTAGGGTTAGGGTTAGGGTTAGTGTACGGGTTAGGGTTAGGGTTAGGGTTAGGGTTAGGGTACGGGTTAGGGTTAGGGTTAGGGTAAGCGTGAGGGTACGGATTAGGGTTAGGGTTAGGGTTAGGGTTAGGTTTAGGGTACGGGTTAGGTTTAGGTTTAGGGTACTGGTTAGTGTTAGGGTTAGGGTTAGGGTTAGAGTTAGGGTTAGGAAAGGGTTAGGGTTAGGATTAGCGTGAGGGTTAGGGTACGGGTTAGGGTTAGGGTTAGGGTACGGGTTAGGGTTAGGGTTATCGTTAGGGTTAGGGTTTAGGGGTTAGTGTTAGGGTTAGGGTTAGGGTTAGGGTTAGGGTACGGGTTAGGGTACGGGTTAGGTTTAGGGTTAGGGTTAGGGTACGTGTTAGGGTTAGGAGTTAGGGTTAGGGTACGGGTTAGGGTTAGGGTACGGGTTAGGGTACGGGTTAGGGTTAGTGTACGGGTTAGGTTTAGGGTTAGGGATTAGGGTGAGGGTTATGGTTAGGGTTAGGTTTAGGGTACGGGTTAGGGTTAGGATTAGGGTTAGGGTCAGTGTTAGGGGTTAGGTTTAGGGTTAGGGTTAGGGTACGGGTTAGGGTTAGGTTACGGGTTAGGGTTAGGGTTAGGGTACGGGTTAGGGTTAGATTTAGTGGTTAGGGTTAGCGTTAGGGTTAGGTTTAGGATTAGGGTTAGGGTACGGTTTAGGTTTCGGTTAGGGTTAGGGTTAGGGTTAGGGTATGGGTTAGGGTTAGGGTTAGGGTACGTGGTAGGGTTAGGGTTAGGTTAGGGTTAAGGTACGAGTTAGGGGTAGGGTTAGGTTTAGGGTACGGGTTAGGGTTAGGGTTAGGGTTAGGGGTTAGGGGTTAGGGTTAGTGTTAGGGTACGGGTTAGGGTAAGGGTTAGGGTACGGCTTAGGGTTAGGGTACGTGTTAGTGTTAGTGTTATGGTTAGGGTTAGGGTACGGGTTAGGGTTAGGGTTAGGGTTAGGTTTAGGAAAGGGTTAGGGTTAGGCTTAGGGTACGGGTTAGGGTTAGGGTTAGGGGTAGGGTTAGGGTTAGGGTACGGGTTAGTGTTAGGGTTAGGGTTAGGTTTAGGGTTAGCGTACGTGTTAGGGTTAGGTTTAGGGTTAGGTACGGGTTAGGGTTAGGGTACGGTTTAGGGTTAGCGTACGGGTTTGGGTACCGGTTAGGGTTAGGGTTAGGATACGGGTTAGGGTTAGGGTACGGGTTAGGGTTAGGTTACGGGTTAGGTTAAGGGTTAGTGTTAGGGTACGGGTTAGGGTTAGGGTTAGGGTTAGGGTACGGATTAGGGTTAGGGTTCGGGTTAGGGTTAGGGTTCGGGTACGGGTTAGGGTACGGGTTAGAGTACGGGTTAGGGTTAGGGTTAGGTTTAGGGTACGGGTTAGGGTTAGGGTTAGGGTTAGGTTTAGGGTACGGGTTAGGGTTAGTGTTAAGGTAAGGGTTAAGGTTAGGGTACGGGTTAGGTTTAGAGTACGGGTTAGGGTTAAGGTAAGGGTTAGGGTTAGGGTTAGGGTACGGATTAGGGTTAGGGTACGGGTTAGGGTTAGGGTTAGGGTAGGTGTTAGGGTTAGGGTTAGGGTACGGGTTAGGGTTAGGGTAAGGTTTAGGGTAGGGGTTAGTGTTAGGGTTCGTGTTAGGTTTAGGGTACGGGTTAGGGTTAGGGTTAAGGTAAGGGTTAAGTTTAGGGTACGGGTTAGGGTACGGGTTAGGGTTAGGGTACGGGTTAGGGTACAGGTTAGGGTTAGGGTTAGGGTTAGGGTTAGGGTTAGGGTACGGGTTAGGGTTAGGTTACGGTTTAGGGTTAGGGTACGGTTTAGGGTTAGGGTTAGGGTACGGGTTAGGGTTAGGGTTAGGGGATAGGTTTAGGGTTAGGGTTAGGGTTAGGGTACGGGTTAGGGTTAGGGTACGGGTTAGGGTTAGGGTTAGGGTACGGGTTAGGGTTAGGGTTAGGGTTAGGGTACGTGTTAGGGTTAGGGTTAGGGTATGGGTTAGGGTTAGGGTTAGGGTTAGGGTTAGGTTTAGGTTACGGGTTAGGGTTAGGTTACGGGTTAGGGTTAGGATTAGGGTACGGGTTAGGGTTAGGGTTAGGTTTAGGGTGAGAGTAGGGGTTAGGGTTCGGGTTAGGTTTACGGTTAGGGTAAGGGTTAGAGTTAGGGTACGGGTTAGGGTTAGGGTTAGGGTACGGGTTAGCGTTAGGATTAGGGTACGGGTTAGGGTTAGGGTTAGGGTTAGGGTTATGGGTTAGGGGTTAGGGTTAGGTTTAGGGTTAGGGTTAGGGTACGGGAAGTGTATGAGTTAGGGTTAGGGTTAGGGTTAGTGTACGGGTTAGGGTTAGGGTTAGGGTTAGGGTTAGGGTACGGGTTAGGGTTAGGGTTAGGGTAAGCGTTAGGGTACGGGTTAGGGTGAGGGTTAGGGTTAGGGTTAGGTTTAGGGTACGTGTTAGTGTTAGGATTAGGGTTAGGGTCAGTGTTAGGGGTTAGGTTTAGGGTTACGGTTAGGGTACGGGTAAGGGTTAGGTTACGGGTTAGGTTTAGGGTAAGGGTTAGGGTTAGGGTTAGGGTTAAGGTTAGGGTTAGGGTACTGGTTAGGGTTAGGGTTAGGGTTAGGTTTAGGGTTAGTGTTAGGGTACGGGTTAGGGTTAGGGTTAGGGTACGGGTTAGGGTTAGGGTACGGTTTAGGGTAAGGGTACGGGTTAGGGTTAGGGTACGTGTTAGGGTTAGGGTTAGGGGTTAGGTTTAGGGTTAGGGTTAGGGTACGGGTTAGGGTTAGGGTACGGGTTAGGGTTAGGTTGAGGGTACGGTTTAGGGTTAGTGTACGGGTTAGGGTTAGGGTTAGGGTACGGGTTAGGGTTAGATTTAGTGGTTAGGGTTAGCGTTAGGGTTAGGTTTAGGATTAGGGTTAGGGTACGGTTTAGGTTTCGGTTAGGGTTAGGGTTAGGGTTAGGGTATGGGTTAGGGTTAGGGTTAGGGCTAGAGTTAGGTTAGGGGTTAGGGTTAGGGTTAGGGTTAGGGTTAGGGTTAGGGTACGTGGTAGGGTTAGGGTTAGGGTTAGGGTTAAGGTACGAGTTAGGTTCAGGTTTAGGTTTAGGGTACGGTTCGGGTTAGGGTTAGGGTTAGGGGTTAGGGGTTAGGGTTAGGGTTAGGGTACGGGTTAGGGTAAGGTTTAGGGTACGGGTTAGGGTTAGGGTACGTGTTAGTGTTAGTGTTATGGTTAGGGTTAGGGTACGGGTTAGGGTTAGGGTTAGGGTTAGGTTTAGGAAAGGGTTAGGGTTAGGCTTAGGGTACGGGTTAGGGTTAGGGTTAGGGGTAGGGTTAGGGTTAGGGTACGGGTTAGGGTTAGGGTTAGGGTTAGGTTTAGGGTTAGCGTACGTGTTAGGGTTAGGTTGAGGGTTAGGTACGGGTTAGGGTTAGGGTACGGGTTAGGGTTAGCGTACGGGTTAGGGTACCGGTTTGGGTTAGGGTTAGGGTACGGGTTAGGGTACGGGTTAGGGTTAGGGTACGGGTTAGGGTAAGGGTTAGTGTTAGGGTACGGGTTAGGGTTAGGGTTAGGGTTCGGGTACGGGTAAGGGTACGGGTTAGGGTAAGGGTTAGGGTTAGGGTTAGGGTTAGGGTACGGGTTAGGGTTAGGGTTAGGGTTAGGTTTAGGGTATGGGTTAGGGTTAGTGTTAGGGTAAGGGTTAAGGTTAGGGTACGGGTTAGGGTTAGAGTACGGGTTAGGGTTAAGGTTAGGGTTAGGGTTAGGGTTAGGGTACGGATTAGTGTTAGGGTACGGGTTAGGGTTAGGGTTAGGTTTAGGGTACGGGTTAGGGTTAGGGTTAGGGTACGGGTTAGGGTTAGGGTAAGGGTTAGGGTATGGGTTAGTGTTAGGGTTAGTGTTAGGTTTAGGTTACGAGTTAGTGTTAGGGTTAAGGTAAGGGTTAAGGTTAGGGTACGGGTTAGGGTACGGGTTAGGGTTAGGGTACGGGTTAGGGTACAGGTTAGGGTTAGGGTTAGGGTTAGGGTTAGGGTTAGGGTACGGGTTAGGGTTAGGTTACGGTTTAGGGTTAGGTTACGGGTTAGGGTTAGGGTTAGGTTACGGGTTAGGGTTAGGTTTAGCGTTAGGGTTAGGGTTTAGGGGTTAGTGTTAGGGTTAGGGTTAGGGTTAGGGTTAGGGTACGGGTTAGGATACGGGTTAGGTTTAGGGTTAGGGTTAGGGTACGTGTTAGGGTTAGGAGTTAGGGTTAGGGTACGGGTTAGGGTTAGGTTACGGGTTAGGGTACGGGTTAGGGTTAGGGTACGGGTTAGGTTTAGGGTTAGGGATTAGGGTGAGGGTTATGGTTAGGGTTAGGTTTAGGGTACGGGTTAGGGTTAGGATTAGGGTTAGGGTCAGTGTTAGGGGTTAGGTTTAGGGTTAGGGTTAGGGTACGGGTTAGGGTTAGGTTACGGGTTAGGGTTAGGTTTAGGGTACGGGTTAGGGTTAGATTTAGTGGTTAGGGTTAGCGTTAGGGTTAGGTTTAGGATTAGGGTTAGGGTACGGTTTAGGTTTCGGTTAGGGTTAGGGTTAGGATTAGGGTATGGGTTAGGGTTAGGGTTAGGGTACGTGGTAGGGTTAGGGTTAGGGTTAGGGTTAAGGTACGAGTTAGGTTTAGGGTTAGGTTTAGGGTACGGGTTAGGGTTAGGGTTAGGGTTAGGGGTTAGGGGTTAGGGTTAGTGTTAGGGTACGGGTTAGGGTAAGGGTTAGGGTACGGCTTAGGGTTAGGGTACGTGTTAGTGTTAGTGTTATGGTTAGGGTTAGGGTACGGGTTAGGGTTAGGGTTAGGGTTAGGTTTAGGAAAGGGTTAGGGTTAGGCTTAGGGTACGGGTTAGGGTTAGGGTTAGGGGTAGGGTTAGGGTTAGGGTACGGGTTAGTGTTAGGGTTAGGGTTAGGTTTAGCGTTAGCGTACGTGTTAGGGTTAGGTTTAGGGTTATGTACGGGTTAGGGTTAGGGTACGGTTTAGGGTTAGCGTACGGGTTAGGGTACCGGTTAGGGTTAGGGTTAGGATACGGGTTAGGGTTAGGGTACGGGTTAGGGTTAGGTTACGGGTTAGGGTAAGGGTTAGTGTTAGGGTACGGGTTAGGGTTAGGGTTAGGGTTAGGGTACGGATTAGGGTTAGGGTTCGGGTTAGGGTTAGGGTTCGGGTACGGGTTAGGGTACGGGTTAGAGTACGGGTTAGGGTTAGGGTTAGGGTTAGGGTACGGGTTAGTGTTAGGGTTAGGGTTAGGTTTAGGGTACGGGTTAGGGTTAGTGTTAAGGTAAGGGTTAAGGTTAGGGTACGGGTTAGGTTTAGAGTACGGGTTAGGGTTAATGTTAGGGTTAGGGTTAAGGTTAGGGTACGGATTAGGGTTAGGGTACGGGTTAGGGTTAGGGTTAGGGTAGGGGTTAGGGTTAGGGTTAGGGTACGGGTTAGGGTTAGGGTAAGGTTTAGGGTAGGGGTTAGTGTTAGGGTTCGTGTTAGGTTTAGGGTACGGGTTAGGGTTAGGGTTAAGGTAAGGGTTAAGTTTAGGGTACGGGTTAGGGTACGGGTTAGGGTTAGGGTACGGGTTAGGGTACAGGTTAGGGTTAGGGTTAGGGTTAGGGTTAGGTTACGGGTTAGGGTTAGGTTACGGTTTAGGGTTAGGGTACGGGTTAGGGTTAGGGTTAGGGTACGGGTTAGGGTTAGGGTTAGGGGATAGGTTTAGGGTTAGGGTTAGGGTTAGGGTACGGGTTAGGTTTAGGGTACGGGTTAGGGTTAGGGTTAGGGTACGGTTTAGGGTTAGGGTTAGGGTTAGGGTACGTGTTAGGGTTAGGGTTAGGGTATGGGTTAGGGTTAGGGTTAGGGTTAGGGTTAGGTTTAGGTTACGGGTTAGGGTTAGGTTACGGGTTAGGGTTAGGATTAGGGTACGGGTTAGGGTTAGGGTTAGGTTTAGGGTTATGGGTTAGGGGTTAGGGTTAGGTTTAGGGTTAGGGTTAGGGTACGGGAAGTGTATGAGTTAGGGTTAGGGTTAGGGTTAGTGTACGGGTTAGGGTTAGGGTTAGGGTTAGGGTTAGGGTACGGGTTAGGGTTAGGGTTAGGGTAAGCGTTAGGGTACGGGTTAGGGTTAGGGTTAGGGTTAGTGTTAGGTTTAGGGTACGGGTTAGGTTTAGGGTTAGGGTACTGGTTAGTGTTAGTGTTAGGGTTAGGGTTAGAGTTAGGGTTAGGAAAGGGTTAGGGTTAGGGTTAGCGTGAGGGTTAGGGTACGGGTTAGGGTAAGGATTAGTGTACGGGTTAGGGTTAGGGTTAGGGTTAGGGTTAGGGTTAGGGTTTAGGGGTTAGTGTTAGGGTTAGGGTTAGGGTTAGGGTTAGGGTACGGGTTAGGGTAAGGGTTAGGTGTTAGGGTTAGTGTACGGGTTAGGGTTAGGGTACGGGTTAGGGTACGGGTTAGGGTTAGGGTACGGGTTAGGGTTAGGGTTAGGGATTAGGGTGAGGGTTAGGGTTAGGGTTAGGTTTAGGGTACGTGTTAGTGTTAGGATTAGGGTTAGGGTCAGTGTTAGGGGTTAGGTTTAGGGTTACGGTTAGGGTACGGGTAAGGGTTAGGTTACGGGTTAGGTTTAGGGTAAGGGTTAGGGTTAGGGTTAGGGTTAAGGTTAGGGTTAGGGTACTGGTTAGGGTTAGGGTTAGGGTTAGGGTTAGGGTTAGTGTTAGGGTACGGGTTAGGGTTAGGGTTAGGGTACGGGTTAGGGTTAGGGTACGGTTTAGGGTAAGGGTACGGGTTAGGGTTAGGGTACGTGTTAGGGTTAGGGTTAGGGGTTAGGTTTAGGGTTAGGGTTAGGGTACGGGTTAGGGTTAGGGTACGGGTTAGGGTTAGGTTGAGGGTACGGTTTAGGGTTAGTGTACGGGTTAGGGTTAGGGTTAGGGTACGGGTTAGGGTTAGATTTAGTGGTTAGGGTTAGCGTTAGGTTTAGGTTTAGGATTAGGGTTAGGGTACGGTTTAGGTTTCGGTTAGGGTTAGGGTTAGGGTTAGGGTATGGGTTAGGGTTAGGGTTAGGGCTAGATTTAGGTTAGGGGTTAGGGTTAGGGTTAGGGTTAGGGTTAGGGTTAGGGTACGTGGTAGGGTTAGGGTTAGGGTTAGGGTTAAGGTACGAGTTAGGTTCAGGTTTAGGTTTAGGGTACGGTTCGGGTTAGGGTTAGGGTTAGGGGTTAGGGGTTAGGGTTAGGGTTAGGGTACGGGTTAGGGTAAGGGTTAGTGTTAGGGTACGGGTTAGGGTTAGGGTACGTGTTAGTGTTAGTGTTATGGTTAGGGTTAGGGTACGGGTTAGGGTTAGGGTTAGGGTTAGGTTTAGGAAAGGGTTAGGGTAGGCTTAGGGTACGGGTTAGGGTTAGGGTTAGGGGTAGGGTTAGGGTTAGGGTACGGGTTAGGGTTAGGGTTAGGTTAGGTTTAGGGTTAGCGTACGTGTTAGGGTTAGGTTGAGGGTTAGGTACGGGTTAGGGTTAGGGTACGGGTTAGGGTTAGCGTACGGGTTAGGGTACCGGTTAGGGTTAGGGTTAGGGTACGGGTTAGGGTACGGGTTAGGGTTAGGTTACGGTTTAGGGTTAGGTTACGGGTTAGGGTTAGGGTTAGGGTACGGGTTAGGGTTAGGGTTAGCGTTAGGGTTAGGGTTTAGGGGTTAGTGTTAGGGTTAGGGTTAGGGTTAGAGTTAGGGTACGGGTTAGGATACGGGTTAGGTTTAGGGTTAGGGTTAGGGTACGTGTTAGGGTTAGGAGTTAGGGTTAGGGTACGGGTTAGGGTTAGGGTACGGGTTAGGATACGGGTTAGGGTTAGGGTACGGGTTAGGTTTAGGGTTAGGGATTAGGGTGAGGGTTATGGTTAGGGTTAGGTTTAGGGTACGGGTTAGGGTTAGGATTAGGGTTAGGGTCAGTGTTAGGGGTTAGGTTTAGGGTTAGGGTTAGGGTACGGGTTAGGGTTAGGTTACGGGTTAGGGTTAGGTTTAGGGTACGGGTTAGGGTTAGATTTAGTGGTTAGGGTTAGCGTTAGGGTTAGGTTTAGGATTAGGGTTAGGGTACGGTTTAGGTTTCGGTTAGGGTTAGGGTTAGGGTTAGGGTATGGGTTAGGGTTAGTGTTAGGGTACGTGGTAGGGTTAGGGTCAGGGTTAGGGTTAGGGGTTAGGGGTTAGGGTTAGTGTTAGGGTACGGGTTAGGGTAAGGGTTAGGGTACGGCTTAGGGTTAGGGTACGTGTTAGTGTTAGTGTTATGGTTAGGGTTAGGGTACGGGTTAGGGTTAGGGTTAGGGTTAGGTTTAGGAAAGGGTTAGGGTTAGGCTTAGGGTACGGGTTAGGGTTAGGATTAGGGGTAGGGTTAGGGTTAGGGTACGGGTTAGTGTTAGGGTTAGGGTTAGGTTTAGCGTTAGCGTACGTGTTAGGGTTAGGTTTAGGGTTAGGTACGGGTTAGGGTTAGGGTACGGTTTAGGGTTAGCGTACGGGTTAGGGTACCGGTTAGGGTTAGGGTTAGGATACGGGTTAGGGTTAGGGTACGGGTTAGGGTTAGGTTACGGGTTAGGGTAAGGGTTAGTGTTAGGGTACGGGTTAGGGTTAGGGTTAGGGTTAGGGTACGGATTAGGGTTAGGGTTCGGGTTAGGGTTAGGGTTCGGGTACGGGTTAGGGTACGGGTTAGAGTACGGGTTAGGGTTAGGGTTAGGGTTAGGGTACGGGTTAGGGTTAGGGTTAGGGTTAGGTTTAGGGTACGGGTTAGGGTTAGTGTTAAGGTAAGGGTTAAGGTTAGGGTACGGGTTAGGTTTAGAGTACGCGTTAGGGTTAATGTTAGGGTTAGGGTTAGGGTTAGGGTACGGATTAGGGTTAGGGTACGGGTTAGGGTTAGGGTTAGGGTAGGGGTTAGGGTTAGGGTTAGGGTACGGGTTAGGGTTAGGGTAAGGTTTAGGGTAGGGGTTAGTGTTAGGGTTCGTGTTAGGTTTAGGGTACGGGTTAGGGTTAGGGTTAAGGTAAGGGTTAAGTTTAGGGTACGGGTTAGGGTACGGGTTAGGGTTAGGGTACGGGTTAGGGTACAGGTTAGGGTTAGGGTTAGGGTTAGGGTTAGGGTTAGGGTACGGGTTAGGGTTAGGTTACGGTTTAGGGTTAGGGTACGGGTTAGTGTTAGGGTTAGGGTACGGGTTAGGGTTAGGGTTAGGGGATAGGTTTAGGGTTAGGGTTAGGGTTAGTGTACGGGTTAGGGTTAGGGTACGGGTTAGGGTTAGGGTTAGGGTACGGGTTAGGGTTAGGGTTAGGGTTAGTGTACGTGTTAGGGTTAGGGTTAGGGTATGGGTTAGGGTTAGGGTTAGGGTTAGGGTTAGGTTTAGGTTACGGGTTAGGGTTAGGTTACGGGTTAGGGTTAGGATTAGGGTACGGGTTAGGGTTAGGGTTAGGTTTAGGGTGAGAGTAGGGGTTAGGGTTCGGGTTAGGGTTACGGTTAGGGTAAGGGTTAGAGTTAGGGTACGGGTTAGGGTTAGGGTTAGGGTACGGGTTAGGGTTAGGATTAGGGTATGGGTTAGGGTTAGGGTTAGGGTTAGGGTTAGGGTTATGGGTTAGGGGTGAGGGTTAGGTTTAGGGTTAGGGTTAGGGTACGGGAAGTGTATGAGTTAGGGTTAGGGTTAGGGTTAGTGTACGGGTTAGGGTTAGGGTTAGGGTTAGGGTTAGGGTACGGGTTAGGGTTAGGGTTAGGGTAAGCGTTAGGGTACGGGTTAGGGTTAGGGTTAGGGTTAGGGTTAGGTTTAGGGTACGGGTTAGGTTTAGGGTTAGGGTACTGGTTAGTGTTAGTGTTAGGGTTAGGGTTAGAGTTAGGGTTAGGAAAGGGTTAGGGTTAGGGTTAGCGTGAGGGTTAGGGTACGGGTTAGGGTTAGGATTAGTGTACGGGTTAGGGTTAGGGTTAGGGTTAGGGTTAGGGTTAGGGTTTAGGGGTTAGTGTTAGGGTTAGGGTTAGGGTTAGGGTTAGGGTACGGGTTAGGGTAAGGGTTAGGTGTTAGGGTTAGTGTACAGGTTAGGGTTAGGGTACGGGTTAGGGTACGGGTTAGGGTTAGGGTACGGGTTAGGGTTAGGGTTAGGGATTAGGGTGAGGGTTAGGGTTAGGGTTAGGTTTAGGGTACGTGTTAGTGTTAGGATTAGGGTTAGGGTCAGTGTTAGGGGTTAGGTTTAGGGTTACGGTTAGGGTACGGGTAAGGGTTAGGTTACGGGTTAGGTTTATGGTAAGGGTTAGGGTTAGGGTTAGGGTTAAGGTTAGGGTTAGGGTACTGGTTAGGGATAGGGTTAGGGTTAGGGTTAGGGTTAGTGTTAGGGTACGGGTTAGGGTTAGGGTTAGGGTACGGGTTAGGGTTAGGGTACGGTTTAGGGTAAGGGTACGGGTTAGGGTTAGGGTACGTGTTAGGGTTAGGGTTAGGGGTTAGGTTTAGGGTTAGGGTTAGGGTACGGGTTAGGGTTAGGGTACGGGTTAGGGTTAGGTTGAGGGTACGGTTTAGGGTTAGTGTACGGGTTAGGGTTAGGGTTAGGGTACGGGTTAGGGTTAGATTTAGTGGTTAGTGTTAGCGTTAGGGTTAGGTTTAGGATTAGGGTTAGGGTACGGTTTAGGTTTCGGTTAGGGTTAGGGTTAGGGTTAGGGTATGGGTTAGGGTTAGGGTTAGGGCTAGAGTTAGGTTAGGGGTTAGGGTTAGGGTTAGGGTTAGGGTTAGGGTTAGGGTACGTGGTAGGGTTAGGGTTAGGGTTAGGGTTAAGGTACGAGTTAGGTTCAGGTTTAGGTTTAGGGTACGGTTCGGGTTAGGGTTAGGGTTAGGGGTTAGGGGTTAGGGTTAGGGTTAGGGTACGGGTTAGGGTAAGGGTTAGGGTACGGGTTAGGGTTAGGGTACGTGTTAGTGTTAGTGTTATGGTTAGGGTTAGGGTACGGGTTAGGGTTAGGGTTAGGGTTAGGTTTAGGAAAGGGTTAGGGTTAGGCTTAGGGTACGGGTTAGGGTTAGGGTTAGGGGTAGGGTTAGGGTTAGGGTACGGGTTAGGGTTAGGGTTAGGGTTAGGTTTAGGGTTAGCGTACGTGTTAGGGTTAGGTTGAGGGTTAGGTACGGGTTAGGGTTAGGGTACGGGTTAGGGTTAGCGTACGGGTTAGGGTACCGGTTAGGGTTAGGGTTAGGGTACGGGTTAGAGTTAGGGTACGGGTTAGGGTACGGGTTAGGGTTAGGGTACGGGTTAGGGTACAGGTTAGGGTTAGGGTTAGGGTTAGGGTTAGGGTTAGGGTACGGGTTAGGGTTAGGTTACGGTTTAGGGTTAGGTTACGGGTTAGGGTTAGGGTTAGGGTATGGGTTAGGGTTAGGGTTAGGGGATAGGGTTAGGGTTAGGGTTAGGGTTAGGGTACGGGTTAGGGTTAGGGTTAGGGTTAGGGTACGTGTTAGGGTTAGGGTTAGGGTATGGTTTAGGGTTAGGTTTAGGTTTAGGGTACGTGTTAGGGTTAGGGTTAGGGTTAGGGTTAGGGTTAAGGGTTAGTGTTAGGGTTAGTGTTAGGGTTAGGCTTAGGGTTATTGTACGGGTTAGGGTACGGGTTAGGGTTAGGGTTAGGTTTAGGGTACGGGGTAAGGTTAGGATTAGGGTACAGTTTAGGGTTAGGGTACGGTTTAGGGTTAGGGTTAGGGTACGGGTTAGGGTTAGGGTACGGGTTAGGTTTAGGGTTAGGGTACGGGTTAGGGTTAGGGTACGGTTTAGGGTTAGGGTTACGGTTAGGGTTAGGGTACGTGTTAGGGTTAGGTTTAGGGTACGGGTTAGGTTTAGGGTTAGGGTTAGTGTTAGGGTACGGGTTAGGGTTATGGTTAGGGTTAGGGTTAGTGTTAGGGTTTGCGTACGGGTTAGGGTTAGGTTTAGGGTACGGGTTAGGGTAGGGTAGAGGTTAGGGTTAGGGTTAGGATAGGGGTTAGGGTTAGGGTTAGGGTTAGGGTTAGGGTTAGGTTTAGGGTGAGAGTACGGGTTAGGGTTCGGGTTAGGGTTAGGTTTAGGGTACGGGTTAGAGTTAGCTTACGGGTTAGGTTTAGGGTTAGGGTACGGGTTAGGGTTAGGGTTAGGGTTAGGGTTAGGGTTAGGTTTAGGGTTAGGTTTAGGGTACGGGTTAGGGTTAGGGTTAGGGGTTAGGGTTAGGGTATGGGTTAGGGTTAGGGTTAGGGTTAGGGTTAGGTTACGGGTTAGGGTTAGGGTACGGATTAGGGTTAGGATTAGGGTACGGGTTAGGGTTAGGGGTAGGTTTAGGGTGAGAGTACGGGTTAGGGTTCGGGTTAGGGTTAGGGTTAGGGTAAGGGTTAGAGTTAGGGTACGGGTTAGGGTTAGGGTACAGGTTAGGGTTAGTTTTAGGGTACGGGTTAGGGTTAGGGTTAGGGTTAGTGTACGGGTTAGGGTTAGGGTTAGGTTTAGGGTACGGGTTAGGTTTAGGGTTAGAGGTTAGGGTTAGGGTATGGGTTAAGGTTAGGGTTAGGGTTAGGGTTAGGTTTAGGTTACGGGTTATGGTTAGGGTACGGGTTAGGGTTAGGATTAGAGTACGGGTTAGGGTTAGGGTTAGGGTTAGGTTTAGGGTACGGTTAGGGTTAGGGTTAGGTTACTGGTTAGTGTTAGGGTTAGGGTTAGGGTTAGAGTTAGGGTTAGGAGAGGGTTAGGGTTAGGGTTAGCGTGAGGGTTAGGGTACGGGTTAGGGTTAGGGTTAGGGTACGGGTTAGGGTTAGGGTTAGGGTTAGGGTTAGGGTTTAGGGGTTAGTGTTCGGGTTAGGGTTAGTGTTAGGGTTAGGGTACGGGTTAGGGTACTGGTTAGGGTTAGGGTTAGGGTTAGGGTACGGGTTAGGGTTAGGGTTAGGAGTTAGGGTTAGGGTACGGGTTAGGGTTAGGGTACGGGTTAGGGTACGGGTTAGGTTTAGGGTACGGGTTAGGGTTAGGGTTAGGGATTAGGGTGAGGGTTAGGGTTATGGTTAGGTTTAGGGTGCAGGTTAGGGTTAGGATTAGGGTTAGGGTCAGAGTTAGGGGTTAGGTTTAGGGTTAGGGTTAGGGTACGGGTTAGGGTTAGGTTACGGGTTAGGTTTAGGGTAAGGGTTAGGGTTAGGGTTAGGGTTAAGGTTAGGGTTAGGGTACGGGTTAGGGTTAGAGTTAGGGTTAGGGTTAGTGTTAGGATACGGGTTAGGGTTAGGTTTAGGGTACGGGTTAGGGTTAGGGTACGGGTTAGGGTAAGGGTACGGGTTAGGTATAGGGTTAGGGTACGTGTTAGGGTTAGGGTTAGGGGTTAGGTTTAGGTTTAGGGTTAGTGTACGTGTTAGGGTTAGGGTACGGGTTAGGGTTAGGTTGAGGGTATGGGTTAGGGTTAGTGTACGGGTTAGGGTTAGGTTTAGGGTACGGGTTAGGGTTAGATTTAATGGTTAGGGTTAGCGTTAGGGTTAGTTTTAGGATTAGGGTTAGGGTACAGTTTAGGTTTCGGTTAGGGTTAGGGTTAGGGTTAGCGTATGGGTTAGGGTTAGGGTTAGGGCTAGGGTTAGGTACGGGTTAGGGTTATGGTTAGGGTTAGGGTTAGGGTACGTGGTAGTGTAAGGGTTAGGGTACGGGTTAGGGTTAGGGTACGGGTTAGGTTTAGGGTTAGGGTACGGGTTAGGGTTAGGGTTAGGGTACGTGTTAGGTTTAGGGTTAGGGTACGGTTTAGGGTTAGGGTTAGGGTTAGTGTTAGAGTACGGGTTAGGGTTAGGGTTAGGGTTAGGTTTAGTGTTACCTTTTGCGTACGGGTTAGGGTTAGGTGTAGGGTACGGGTTAGGTTTAGGGTACGGGTTAGGGTTAGGGTTAGGGTAGGGGTTAGGGGTTGGGTTAGGGTTAGGGTTAAGGTTAGGGTTAGGTTTAGGGTGAGAGTACGGGTTAGGGTTCGGTTAGGGTTAGGGTTAGGGTACGGGTTAGAGTTAGGGTACGGGTTAGGTTTAGGATACGGGTTAGGGTTAGGTTTAGGGTAGGGGTTAGGGTTAGGGTTAGGGTTAGGGTTCGGGTTAGGGTTAGGGTTAGGTTTAGGGTGAGAGTACGGGTTCGGGTTCGGGTTCGGGTTAGGGTTAGGGTATGGGTTAGAGTTAGGGTACGGTTTAGGGTTAGGGTTGGGTACTGGTTAGGGTTAGGGTTAGGGTACGGGTTAGGGTACGGGTTAGGGTTAGGGTACTGGTTAGGGTTAGGGTTAGGTTTAGGGTACGGGTTAGGGTTATGGTTAGGGGTTAGTGTTAGTGTATGATTAGTGTTAGGGTTAGGGTTAGGGTTAGGGTTAGGTTACGGGTTAGGTTTAGGGTACGGGTTAGGGTTAGGATTAGGGTACGGGTTAGGTTTAGGGTTAGGGTTATGGGATAGGGGTTAGGGTTAGGTTTAGGGTTAGGGTTAGGGTACAGGATAGTGTACGAGTTAGGGTTAGGGTTAGGGATACGGTACGGGTTAGGATTAGGGTTAGGGTTAGGGTTAGGTTTAGGTTTAGTGTACGGGTTAGGGTTAGGGTAAGTGTTAGGGTACAGGTTAGGTTTAGGGTTAGGTTTAGGTTTAGGTTTAGGGTACGGGTTAGGTTTAGGGTTAGGGTACTTGTTAGGGTACGGGTTAGGGTTAGGGTACGGGTTAGGGTACGGTTTAGGGTACTGGTTAGTGTTAGGGTTAGAGTTAGGTTTAGAGTACGGGTTAGGGTTAGGGTACGGGTTAGGGTTAGGGTACGGGTTAGGGTAAGGGTACGGGTTAGGGTTGGTTATTGTACGGGTTGGTTAGGGTTAGGGGTTAGGGTTAGGTTTAGGTTTAGGGTACGGGTTAGGGTTAGGGTACGGGTTAGGGTTAGGGTTAGGGTACGGGTTAGGGTTAGGGTACGGGTTAGGGTTAGGTTTAGGGTACTTGTTAGGGTTAGGGTACGGGTTAGGGTTATGGTTAGGGGTAGGTTTAGGATTAGGTTTAGGGTACGGGTTAGGGTTAGGGTACGGGTTAGGGTTAGGGTTAGGGTTAGGGTTAGGGTACGGGTTACGGTTAGGGTTAGGGGTAGGTTTAGGTTTAGGTTTAGGGTACGGGTTAGGGTTAGGGTACGGGTTAGTGTTAGGGTACGGGTTAGGGTTAGGGTTAGGTTTAGGGTTAGGAAAGGGTTAGTGTTAGGGTTAGGGTTAGGGTTAGGGTACGAGTTAGGGTTAGGTTTAGGGTACGGGTTAAGGTACGAGTTAGGTTTAGGGTTAGGGTTAGGGTACGGGTTAGGGTTAGGGTTAGGGTTAGGTGTTAGGGGTTAGGGTTAGGGTTAGGGTACGGGTTAGGGTAAGGGTTAGGGTACGGGTTAGGTTTAGGGTACGTGTTAGAGTTAGTGTTATGGTTAGGGTTAGGATACGGGTACGGGTTAGGGTTAGGGTTAGGTTTAGGAAAGGGTTTGGGTTAGGCTTAGGGTACGGGTTAGGGTTAGGGTTAGGGGTAGGGCTAGGGTTAGGGTACGGGTTAGAGTACCGGTTAGGTTTAGGGTTAGGGTACGGGTTAGGGTTAGGGTACGGGTTAGGGTTAGGGTACGGGTTAGGGTAAGGGTTAGGGTTAGGGTACGGGTTAGGTTTAGGGTTAGGGTTAGAGTACGGATTAGGGTTAGGGTACCGGTTAGGGTTAAGGTTAGGGTACGGGTTAGGGTTAGGGTTAGTGTTAGGGTACGGGTTAGGGTTAGGGTTAGGGTTAGGGTACGGGTTAGGGTTAGGGTTAGGGTTAGGTTTACGGTACGGGTTAGGGTTAGGGTTAAGGTAAGGGTTAAGTTTAGGGTACGGGTTAGGGTTAGAGTACGGGTTAGGGTTAAGGTTAGGGTTAGGGTTAGGGTTAGGGTACGGATTAGGGTTAGGGTACGGGTTAGGGTACGTGTTAGGGTACGGTTTAGGATTAGGGTTAGGGTACGGGTTAGGGTTAGGGTAAGGGTTAGGGTACGGGTTAGTGTTAGGGTTAGGGTTAGGTTTAGGGTACGGGTTAGGTTTAGGGTTAGGGTAAGGGTTTAGGGTACGGGTTAGGTTTAGGGTTAGGGTAAGGGTTATGGTTAGGGTACGGGTTAGGGTACGGGTTAGGGTTAGGGTACGGGTTAGGGTACAGGTTAGGGTTAGGGTTAGGGTTAGGGTACGGGTTAGGGTTAGGTCTCGGGTTAGGGTTAGGGTACGGGTTAGGGTTAGGGTTACGGTACGGGTTAGGGTTAGGATTAGGGGATAGGGTTAGTGTTAGGGTTAGGGTTAGGTTACGGGTTAGGGTTAGGGTATGGGTTAGGGTTAGGGTTAGGGTACGGGTTAGGGTTAGGGTTAGGGGTTAGTGTTAGTGTTAGGGTTAGGGTTAGGGTACGGGTTAGGGTTAGTGTACGGTTTAGGGTTAGGGTGAGTGTTAGGGTTAGGGTTAGCATACGGGTTAGGTTTAGGGTTAGGGTTAGGGTTAGTGTTAGGGTACGGGTTACTGTTAGGGTATGGGTTAGGGTTAGGGTTAGGGTTAGGGTTAGGGTTAGGAAAGGGTTAGGGTTAGGATTAGGGTTAGGGTTAGGGTACGGGTTAAGGTTAGGGTTAGGGTAGGGGTTAGGGTTAGGGTTAGGGTTAGGTTAGGGTTAGGGTTAGGTTTAGGGTTAGGGTTAGGGTAGGTGTTAGGGTTTGGTTTAGGGTTAGGGTTAGGGTACGGGTTAGGGTTAGGGTTAGGGTTAGGGTTAGGGTTAGGTTTAGGGTACGGGTTAGGTTTAGGTTTAGGTTTAGGGTTAGGGTACGGGTTTGGTTTAAGGTTAGGGTACGGGTTAGGGTTAGGGTTAGGGTTAGGGTACAGGTTAGGGTTAGGGTTAGGGTTAGGGTTAGGGATAGCTACGGGTTAGGGTTCGGGTTAGGGTTAGGGTTATGGTTAGGGTTAGGGTACGGGTTAGGGTTAGGGTACGTGTTCGGGTTAGGGTTAGGGTTAGGGTTAGGAAAGGGTTAGGGTTAGGGTTAGGGTTAGGGTTAGGGTACTGGTTAGGGTTAGGGTTAGGGTACGGGTTAGGGTTAGGGTTAGGGTTAGGTTTAGGTTTAGGGTACGGGTTAGGGTTGGGGTGAGGGTTAGGTGTTAGGGGTTAGGGTTAGTGTTAGGGTACGGGTTAGGGTTAGGGTTAGGGTTAGGGTTAGTGTGAGGGTAAGGGTGAGGGTTAGGGTTAGAGTTAGGTTTAGGAAAGGGTTAGGGTTAGGGTTAGGGTACGGGTTAGGGTTAGGGTTAGGGTACGGAGTATGGTTATGGTACGGGGTAGGGTTAGGGTACGGGTTAGGGTACGGTTTAGTGTTAGTGTTAGGGTACGGGTTAGGGTTAGGGTAAGGGTTAGGGTACGGGTTAGGGTTAGGGTTAGGGTACGGGTTAGGGTTAGGGTACGGGTTAGGGTTAGGGTTAGGGTACTTGTTAGGGTTAGGGTACGGGTTAGGGTTAGGGTTATGGGTAGGTTTAGGATTAGGTTTAGGGTACGGGTTAGGGTTAGGGTACGGGTTAGGATTAGGGTTAGGGTTAGGGTTAGGGTACGGGTTAGGGTTAGGGGTAGGTTTAGGGTTAGGTTTAGGGTACGGGTTAGGGTTAGGGTACGGGTTAGGGTTAGGGTTAGGGTTAGGGTTAGGGTTAGGTTTAGGGTTAGGAAAGGGTTAGGGTTAGGGTTAGGGTTAGGGTTAGGGTACGGGTTAGGGTTAGGGTTAGGGTACGGGTTAAGGTACGAGTTAGGTTTAGGGTTAGGGTTAAGGTACGGGTTAGGGTTAGGGTGAGGGTTAGGGGTTAGGGGTTAGGGTTAGGGTTAGTGTACGGGTTAGGGTAAGGGTTAGGGTACGGGTTAGGTTTAGGGTACGTGTTAGTGTTAGTGTTATGGTTAGGGTTAGGGTACGGGTTAGGGTTAGGTTTAGGGTTAGGTTTAGGAAAGGTTTAGGGTTAGGCTTAGGGTACGGGTTAGGGTTAGGGTTAGGGGTAGGGTTAGGGTTAGGGTACGGGTTAGGGTACCGGTTAGGGTTAGGGTTAGGGTACGGGTTAGGGTTAGGGTACGGGTTAGGGTTAGGGTACGGGTTAGGGTAAGGGTTAGTGTTAGGGTACGGGTTAGGTTTAGGGTTAGGGTTAGAGTACGGATTAGGGTTAGGGTACTGGTTAGGGTTAGGGTTAGTGTACGGGTTAGGGTTAGGGTTAGGGTTAGGGTACGGGTTAGGGTTAGGTTTAGGGTTAGGGTACGGGTTAGGGTTAGGGTTAGGGTTAGGTTTAGGGTACGGGTTAGGGTTAGGGTTAGGGTAAGGGTTAAGTTTAGGGTACGGGTTAGGGTTAGAGTACGGGTTAGGGTTAAGGTTAGGGTTAGGGTTAGGGTTAGGGTACGGATTAGGGTTAGGGTACGGGTTAGGGTTAGGGTTAGGGTACGGTTTAGGGTTAGGGTTAGGGTACGGGTTAGGGTTAGGGTAAAGGTTAGGGTACGGGTTAGTGTTAGGGTTAGGGTTAGGTTTAGAGTACGGGTTAGTGTTAGGGTTAGGGTAAGGGTTATGGTGAGGGTACGGGTTAGGGTACGGGTTAGGGTTAGGTTACGGTTTAGGGTTAGGGTGAGTGTTAGGGTTAGAGTTAGCATACGGGTTAGGGTTAGGGTTAGGGTTAGGGTTAGTGTTAGGGTACGGGTTAGTGTTAGGGTACGGGTTAGGGTTAGGGTTAGGGTTAGGGTTAGGGTTAGGAAAGGGTTAGGGTTAGGATTAGGGTTAAGGTTAGGGTACGGGTGAAGGTTAGGGTTAGGGTAGGGGTTAGGGTTAGGGTTAGGGTTAGGTTTAGGGGTTAGGGTTAGGGTTAGGGTTAGGGTAAGGGTTAGGGTACGGGTTAGGGTTAGGGTTAGGGTTAGGGTTAGGGTTAGGGTTAGGGTAAGGGTTAGGTTTAGGGTTAGGGTTAGGGTAGGTGTTAGGTTAGGTTTAGGGTTAGGGTACGGGTTAGGTTTAAGGTTAGGGTACGGGTTAGGGTTAGGATTAGGGTTAGGGTTAGGGTACAGGTTAGGGTTAGGGTTAGGGTTAGGGTTAGAGTTAGTGTTAGGGTACGGGTTAGGTTTAGGGTTAGGGTTAGGGTTAGGGTACGGGTTAGGTTTAAGGTTAGGGTACGGGTTAGGGTTAGGGTTAGGGTTAGGGTATGGGTTAGGGTACGGGTTAGGGTTAGGGTTAGAGTTAGTGTTAGGGTACGGGTTAGGTTTAGTGTTAGGGTTAGGGTTAGGGTACGGGTTAGGTTTAAGGTTAGGGTACGGGTTAGGGTTAGGGTTAGGGTTAGGGTTAGGGTACAGGTTAGGTTAGGGTTAGGGTTAGTGTTAGGGATAGCAAAGGGTTAGGGTTAGGGTTAGGGTTATGGTTAGGTTTAGGGTACGGGTTAGGGTTAGGGTACGGGTTAGGGTTAGGGTTAGGGTTAGGGTTAGGGTTAGGAAAGGGTTAGGGTTAGGGTTAGGGTACGGGTTAGGGTTAGGGTTAGGGTACGGGTTAGGGTTAGGGTTAGGGTTAGGGTTAGGGTTAGGTTTAGGGTACGGGTTAGGGTTGGAGTTAGGGTTAGGGGTTAAGGGTTAGGGTTAGTGTAAGGGTACGGGTTAGGGTTAGGGTTAGGGTTAGGGTGAGGGTAAGGGTGAGGGTTAGGGTTAGGGTTAGGTTTAGGAAAGTGTTAGGGTTAGGGTTAGGGTACGGGTTAGGGTTAGGGATAGGGTACGGAGTATGGTTAGGGTACGGGGTAGGGTTAGGGTACGGGTTAGGGTACGGGTTAGGGTTAGTGTTAGGGTACGGGTTAGGGTTAGGGTAAGGGTTAGGGTACGGGTTAGTGTTAGGGTTAGGGTTAGGTTTAGGGTACGGGTTAGGGTTAGGGTTAGGGTAAGGGTTATGTTTAGGGTACGGGTTAGGGTACGTGTTAGGGTTAGGGTACGGGTTAGGTTACAGGTTAGGGTTACGGTTAGGGTTAGGGTTAGGGTACGGGTTAGGGTTAGGTTACGGGTTAGGGTTAGGGTACGGGTTATGGTTAGGGTTAGGGTACGGATTAGGTTTAGGATTAGGGGATAGGGTTATGGTTAGGGTTAGGTTTAGGTTACGGGTTAGGGTTAGGGTACGGGTTAGGGTTAGGGTTAGGGTTAGGATTTTTGTACGTGTTACGTTTAGGGTACGGGTTAGGGTTAGGTTTAGGGTACGGGTTAGGTTTAGGGTTAGGGGTTAGGTTTAGTGTTAGGGTTAGTTTTAGGGTACGGGTTAGGGTTAGGGTACGGTTTAGGGTTAGGGTGAGGGTTAGGGTTAGGGTTAGCATACGGGTTAGTGTTAGGTTTAGGGTTAGGGTTAGTGTTAGGGTACGGGTTAGGGTTAGGGTACGGGTTAGGGTTAGGGTTAGGGTTAGGGTTAGGGTTAGGGTTAGGAAAGGGTTAGGGTTAGGATTAGGGTTAGGGTTCGGGTACGGGTTAAGGTTAGGGTTAGGGTAGGGGTTAGGGTTAGGGTTAGGTTTAGGGTTAGGTTTAGGTGTTAGGGTTAGGGTTAGGGTTAGGGTACGGGTTAGGGTACAGGTTAGGGTTAGGGTTAGGGTTTGGGTTAGGGTAATGGTTAGGTTTAGGGTTAGGGTTAGGGTAGGGGTTAGGGTTAGGTTTAAGGTTAGGGTTAGTGTACGGGTTAGGGTACGGTTTACTGTTAGGGTTAGGGTTAGGGTACGGGTTAGGTGTAGGGTTAGGGTTAGGGTTAGGGTACGGGTTAGGTTTAAGGTTAGGGTACGGGTTAGGGTACGGGTTAGGTTTAGGGTTAGGGTACAGGTTAGGGTTAGGGTTAGGGTTAGGGTTAGGGAAAGCAACGGGTTAGGGTTAGGGTTAGGGTTATGGTTAGGTTTAGGGTACGGGTTAGGGTTAGGGTGCGGGTTAGGGTTAGTTTTAGGGTTAGGGTTAGGGTTAGGAAAGGGTTAGGGTTAGGGTTAGGGTTAGGGTTAGGGTACGGGTTAGGGTTAGGGTTAGGGTACGGGTTAGGGTTAGGGGTAGGGTAGGGTTAGGTTTAGGTTTAGGGTACGGGTTAGGGTTGGGGTTAGGGTTAGGGGTTAGGGGTTAGGGTTATTGTTAGGGTACGGGTTAGGGTTAGGGTTAGGTTTAGGGTTAGGGTGAGGGTAAGGGTGAGGGTTAGGGTTAGGGTTAGGTTTAGGAAAGGGTTAGGGTTAGGGTTAGGGTACAGGTTAGGGTTATGGTTAGGGTACGGAGTATGGTTAGGGTACGGGGTAGGGTTAGGGTATGGGTTAGGGTACGGTTTAGGGTTAGGGTTAGGGCACGGGTTAGGGTTAGGATTGGGTTAGGGTTATGGTTAGGGTACGGGTTAGGGTTAGGGTACGGTTTAGGGTTAGGGTTAGGGTTAGGGTACGGGTTAGGGTTAGGGTACGGTTTAGGGTTAGGGTTAGGGTACGGGTTAGTGTTAGGGTTAGGTTTAGGAAAGGGTTAGGGTTAGGCTTAGGGTACGGGTTAGGGGTAGGTTTAGGGGTAGGGTTATGGTTAGGGTACGGGTTAGGTTACCGGTTAGGGTTAGGGTTAGGGTACGGGTTAGGGTTAGGGTACGGGTTAGTGTTAGGGTACGGGTTAGGGTAAGGGTTAGGGTTAGGGTACAGGTTAGGGTTAGGGTTAGGGTTAGAGTACGGATTAGGGTTAGGGTACCGGTTAGGGTTAGCGTTAGGGTACGGGTTAGGGTTAGGGTTAGGGTTAGGGTACGGGTTAGGGTTAGGTTTAGGGTTAGGGTACGGGTTAGGGTTAGGGTTAGGGTTAGGTTTAGGGTACGGGTTAGGGTTAGGGTTAGGGTAAGGGTTAAGTTTAGGGTACGGGTTAGGGTTAGAGTACGGGTTAGGGTTAAGTTTAGGGTTAGGGTTAGGGTTAGGGTACGGATTAGGGTTAGGGTACGGGTTAGGGTTAGGGTTAGGGTACGGGTTAGGGTTAGGGTATGGGTTATGTTTAGGGTTAGGGTACGGGTTAGGGTTAGGGTACGGTTTAGGGTTAGGGTTACGGTTAGGGTTAGGGTACGTGTTAGGGTTAGGTTTAGGGTACGGGTTAGGTTAAGGGTTAGGGTTAGGGTTAGGGTACGGGTTAGGGTTAGGGTTAGGGTTAGTGTTAGGGTTTGCGTACGGGTTAGGGTTAGGTTTAGGGTACGGGTTAGGGTTAGGGTACAGGTTAGGGTTAGGGTTAGGGTAGGGGTTAGGGTTAGGGTTAGGGTTAGGGTTAGGGTTAGGGTTAGGTTTAGGGTGAGAGTTCGGGTTAGGGTTCGGGTTAGGGTTAGGTTTAGGGTACGGGTTAGAGTTAGGGTACGGGTTAGGTTTAGGGTTAGGGTACGGGTTAGGGTTATGGTTAGGGTTAGGTTTAGGGTACGGGTTAGGGTTAGGGTTAGGGTAAGGGTTAAGTTTAGGGTACGGGTTAGGGTTAGAGTACGGGTTAGGGTTAAGTTTAGGGTTAGGGTTAGGGTTAGGGTACGGATTAGGGTTAGGGTACGGGTTAGGGTTAGGGTTAGGGTACGGGTTAGGGTTAGGGTACGGGTTAGGTTTAGGGTTAGGGTACGGGTTAGGGTTAGGGTACGGTTTAGGGTTAGGGTTACGGTTAGGGTTAGGGTACGTGTTAGGGTTAGGTTTAGGGTACGGGTTAGGTTTAGGGTTAGGGTTAGGGTTAGGGTACGGGTTAGGGTTAGGGTTAGGGTTAGGGTTAGTGTTAGGGTTTGCGTACGGGTTAGGGTTAGGTTTAGGGTACGGGTTAGGGTTAGGGTACAGGTTAGGGTTAGGGTTAGGGTAGGGGTTAGGGTTAGGGTTAGGGTTAGGGTTAGGGTTAGGGTTAGGTTTAGGGTGAGAGTACGGGTTAGGGTTCGGGTTAGGGTTAGGTTTAGGGTACGGGTTAGAGTTAGGGTACGGGTTAGGTTTAGGGTTAGGGTACGGGTTAGGGTTAGGGTTAGGGTTAGGGTTAGGGTTAGGGTTAGGTTTAGGGTACGGGTTAGGGTTAGGGTTAGGGGTTAGGGTTAGGGTATGGGTTAGGGTTAGGGTTAGGGTTAGGGTTAGGGTTAGGTTACGGGTTAGGGTTAGGGTACGGATTAGGGTTAGGATTAGGGTACGGGTTAGGGTTAGGGTTAGGTTTAGGGTGAGAGTACAGGTTAGGGTTCGGGTTAGGGTTAGGGTTAGGGTAAGGGTTAGAGTTAGGGTACGGGTTAGGGTTAGGGTACGGGTTAGGGTTAGGTTTAGGGTACGGGTTAGGGTTAGGGTTAGGGTTAGTGTACGGGTTAGGTTTAGGGTTAGGTTTAGGGTACGGGTTAGGTTTAGGGTTAGAGGTTAGGGTTAGGGTATGGGTTAAGGTTAGGGTTAGGGTTAGGGTTAGGTTTAGGTTACGGGTTAGGGTTAGGGTACGGGTTATGGTTAGGATTAGGGTACGGGTTAGGGTTAGGGTTAGGGTTAGAGTTAGGGTTATGGGTTAGGGGTTAGGGTAAGGTTAGGGTTAGGGTTAGGGTACGGAAAGTGTACGAGTTAGGGTTAGGGTTAGGGTTAGTTTACGGCTTAGGGTTAGGGTTAGGGTTAGGGTTAGGGTTAGGGTACGGGTTAGTGTTAGGGTTAGGGTAAGCGTTAGGGTACGGGTTAGGGTTAGGGTTAGGGTTAGGTTTAGGGTACGGGTTAGGGTTAGGGTTAGGTTACTGGTTAGTGTTAGGGTTAGGGTTAGGGTTAGAGTTAGGTTTAGGAAAGGGTTAGGGTTAGGGTTAGCGTGAGGGTTAGGGTACGGGTTAGGGTTAGGGTTAGGGTACGGGTTAGGGTTAGGGTTAGGGTTAGGGTTAGGGTTTAGGGGTTAGTGTTCGGGTTAGGGTTAGGGTTAGGGTACGGGTTAGGGTACTGGTTAGGGTTAGGGTTAGGGTTAGGGTTAGGGTTAGGGTACGGGTTAGGGTTAGGGTTAGGAGTTAGGGTTAGGGTACGGGTTAGGGTTAGGGTACGGGTTAGGGTACGGGTTAGGGTTAGGGATAGGGTACGGAGTATGGTTAGGGTACGGGGTAGGGTTAGGGTACGGGTTAGGGTACGGGTTAGGGTTAGTGTTAGGGTACGGGTTAGGGTTAGGGTAAGGGTTAGGGTACGGGTTAGTGTTAGGGTTAGGGTTAGGTTTAGGGTACGGGTTAGGGTTAGGGTTAGGGTAAGGGTTATGTTTAGGGTACGGGTTAGGGTACGTGTTAGGGTTAGGGTACGGGTTAGGTTACAGGTTAGGGTTAGGGTTAGGGTTAGGGTTAGGGTACGGGTTAGGGTTAGGTTACGGGTTAGGGTTAGGGTACGGGTTATGGTTAGGGTTAGGGTACGGATTAGGTTTAGGATTAGGGGATAGGGTTATGGTTAGGGTTAGGGTTAGGTTACGGGTTAGGGTTAGGGTACGGGTTAGGGTTAGGGTTAGGGTTAGGATTTTTGTACGTGTTACGTTTAGGGTACGGGTTAGGGTTAGGTTTAGGGTACGGGTTAGGGTTAGGGTTAGGGGTTAGGTTTAGTGTTAGGGTTAGGTTTAGGGTACGGGTTAGGGTTAGGGTACGGTTTAGGGTTAGGGTGAGGGTTAGGGTTAGGGTTAGCATACGGGTTAGTGTTAGGTTTAGGGTTAGGGTTAGTGTTAGGGTACGGGTTAGGGTTAGGGTACGGGTTAGGGTTAGGGTTAGGGTTAGGGTTAGGGTTAGGGTTAGGAAAGAGTTAGGGTTAGGATTAGGGTTAGGGTTCGGGTACGGGTTAAGGTTAGGGTTAGGGTAGGGGTTAGGGTTAGGGTTAGGTTTAGGGTTAGGTTTAGGTGTTAGGGTTAGGGTTAGGGTTAGGGTACGGGTTAGGGTACAGGTTAGGGTTAGGGTTAGGGTTTGGGTTAGGGTAATGGTTAGGTTTAGGGTTAGGGTTAGGGTAGGGGTTAGGGTTAGGTTTAAGGTTAGGGTTAGTGTACGGGTTAGGGTACGGTTTACTGTTAGGGTTAGGGTTAGGGTACGGGTTAGGTTTAGGGTTAGGGTTAGGGTTAGGGTACGGGTTAGGTTTAAGGTTAGGGTACGGGTTAGGGTACGGGTTAGGTTTAGGGTTAGGGTACAGGTTAGGGTTAGGGTTAGGGTTAGGGTTAGGGTTAGGGAAAGCAACGGGTTAGGGTTAGGGTTAGGGTTATGGTTAGGTTTAGGGTACGGGTTAGGGTTAGGGTGCGGGTTAGGGTTAGTTTTAGGGTTAGGGTTAGGGTTAGGAAAGGGTTAGGGTTAGGGTTAGGTTTAGGGTTAGGGTACGGGTTAGGGTTAGGGTTAGGGTACGGGTTAGGGTTAGGGTTAGGGTAGGGTTAGGTTTAGGTTTAGGGTACGGGTTAGGGTTGGGGTTAGGGTTAGGGGTTAGGGGTTAGGGTTATTGTTAGGGTACGGGTTAGGGTTAGGGTTAGGTTTAGGGTTAGGGTGAGGGTAAGGGTGAGGGTTAGGGTTAGGGTTAGGTTTAGGAAAGGGTTAGGGTTAGGGTTAGGGTACAGGTTAGGGTTATGGTTAGGGTACGGAGCATGGTTAGGGTACGGGGTAGGGTTAGGGTATGGGTTAGGGTACGGTTTAGGGTTAGGGTTAGGGCACGGGTTAGGGTTAGGATTGGGTTAGGGTTATGGTTAGGGTACGGGTTAGGGTTAGGGTACGGTTTAGGGTTAGGGTTAGGGTTAGGGTACGGGTTAGGGTTAGGGTACGGTTTAGGGTTAGGGTTAGGGTACGGGTTAGGGTTAGGGTTAGGGTTAGGTTTAGGAAAGGGTTAGGGTTAGGCTTAGGGTACGGGTTAGGGGTAGGTTTAGGGGTAGGGTTATGGTTAGGGTACGGGTTAGGTTACCGGTTAGGGTTAGGGTTAGGGTACGGGTTAGGGTTAGGGTACGGGTTAGTGTTAGGGTACGGGTTAGGGTAAGGTTTAGGGTTAGGGTACAGGTTAGGGTTAGGGTTAGGGTTAGAGTACGGATTAGGGTTAGGGTACCGGTTAGGGTTAGCGTTAGGGTACGGGTTAGGGTTAGGGTTAGGGTTAGGGTACGGTTTAGGGTTAGGTTTAGGGTTAGGGTACGGGTTAGGGTTAGGGTTAGGGTTAGGTTTAGGGTACGGGTTAGGGTTAGGGTTAGGGTAAGGGTTAAGTTTAGGGTACGGGTTAGGGTTAGAGTACGGGTTAGGGTTAAGTTTAGGGTTAGGGTTAGGGTTAGGGTACGGATTAGGGTTAGGGTACGGGTTAGGGTTAGGGTTAGGGTACGGGTTAGGGTTAGGGTACGGGTTAGGTTTAGGGTTAGGGTACGGGTTAGGTTTAGGGTACGGGTTAGGTTAAGGGTTACGGTTAGGGTTAGGGTACGTGTTAGGGTTAGGTTTAGGGTACGGGTTAGGTTAAGGGTTAGGGTTAGGGTTAGGGTACGGGTTAGGGTTAGGGTTAGGGTTAGGGTTAGTGTTAGGGTTTGCGTACGGGTTAGGGTTAGGTTTAGGGTACGGGTTAGGGTTAGGGTACAGGTTAGGGTTAGGGGTAGGGTAGGGGTTAGGGTTAGGGTTAGGGTTAGGGTTAGGGTTAGGGTTAGGTTTAGGGTGAGAGTTCGGGTTAGGGTTCGGGTTAGGGTTAGGTTTAGGGTACGGGTTAGAGTTAGGGTACGGGTTAGGTTTAGGGTTAGGGTACGGGTTAGGGTTATGGTTAGGTTTAGGTTTAGGGTACGGGTTAGGGTTAGGGTTAGGGTAAGGGTTAAGTTTAGGGTACGGGTTAGGGTTAGAGTACGGGTTAGGGTTAAGTTTAGGGTTAGGGTTAGGGTTAGGGTACGGATTAGGGTTAGGGTACGGGTTAGGGTTAGGGTTAGGGTACGGGTTAGGGTTAGGGTACGGGTTAGGTTTAGGGTTAGGGTACGGGTTAGGGTTAGGGTACGGTTTAGGGTTAGGGTTACGGTTAGGGTTAGGGTACGTGTTAGGGTTAGGTTTAGGGTACGGGTTAGGATTAGGGTTAGGGTTAGGGTTAGGGTACGGGTTAGGGTTAGGGTTAGGGTTAGGGTTAGTGTTAGGGTTTGCGTACGGGTTAGGGTTAGGTTTAGGGTACGGGTTAGGGTTAGGGTACAGGTTAGGGTTAGGGTTAGGGTAGGGGTTAGGGTTAGGGTTAGGGTTAGGGTTAGGGTTAGGGTTAGGTTTAGGGTGAGAGTACGGGTTAGGGTTCGGGTTAGGGTTAGGTTTAGGGTACGGGTTAGAGTTAGGGTACGGGTTAGGTTTAGGGTTAGGGTACGGGTTAGGGTTAGGGTTAGGGTTAGGGTTAGGGTTAGGGTTAGGTTTAGGGTACGGGTTAGGGTTAGGGTTAGGGGTTAGGGTTAGGGTATGGGTTAGGGTTAGGGTTAGGGTTAGGGTTAGGGTTAGGTTACGGGTTAGGGTTAGGGTACGGATTAGGGTTAGGATTAGGGTACGGGTTAGGGTTAGGGTTAGGTTTAGGGTGAGAGTACGGGTTAGGGTTCGGGTTAGGGTTAGGGTTAGGGTAAGGGTTAGAGTTAGGGTACGGGTTAGGGTTAGGGTACGGGTTAGGGTTAGGTTTAGGGTACGGGTTAGGGTTAGGGTTAGGGTTAGTGTACGGGTTAGGTTTAGGGTTAGGTTTAGGGTACGGGTTAGGTTTAGGGTTAGAGGTTAGGGTTAGGGTATGGGTTAAGGTTAGGGTTAGGGTTAGGGTTAGGTTTAGGTTACGGGTTAGGGTTAGGGTACGGGTTATGGTTAGGATTAGGGTACGGGTTAGGGTTAGGGTTAGGATTAGAGTTAGGGTTATGGGTTAGGGGTTAGGGTAAGGTTAGGGTTAGGGTTAGGGTACGGAAAGTGTACGAGTTAGGGTTAGGGTTAGGGTTAGTTTACGGGTTACGGTTAGGGTTAGGGTTAGGGTTAGGGTTAGAATACGGGTTAGTGTTAGGGTTAGGGTAAGCGTTAGGGTAGGGGTTAGGGTTAGGGTTAGTGTTAGGTTTAGGGTACGGGTTAGGGTTAGGGTTAGGTTACTGGTTAGTGTTAGGGTTAGGGTTAGGGATAGAGTTAGGTTTAGGAAAGGGTTAGGGTTAGGGTTAGCGTGAGGGTTAGGGTACGGGTTAGGGTTAGGGTTAGGGTACGGGTTAGGGTTAGGGTTAGGGTTAGGGTTAGGGTTTAGGGGTTAGTGTTCAGGTTAGGGTTAGGGTTAGGGTTAGGGTACGGGTTAGGGTACTGGTTAGGGTTAGGGTTAGGGTTAGGGTTAGGGTACGGGTTAGGGTTAGGGTTAGGAGTTAGGGTTAGGGTACGGGTTAGGGTTAGGGTACGGGTTAGGGTACGGGTTAGGTTTAGGGTACGGGTTAGGGTTAGGGTTAGGGATTAGGGTGAGGGTTAGGGTTATGGTTAGGTTTAGGGTACAGGTTAGGGTTAGGATTAGGGTTAGGGTCAGTGTTAGGGGTTAGGTTTAGGGTTAGGGTTAGGGTACGGGTTAGGGTTAGGTTACGGGTTAGGTTTAGGGTAAGGGTTAGGGTTAGGGTTAGGGTTAAGGTTAGGGTTAGGTTACGGGTTAGGGTTAGGGTTAGGGTTAGGGTTAGTGTTAGGATACGGGTTAGGGTTAGGGTTAGGGTACGGGTTAGGGTTAGGGTACGGGTTAGGGTAAGGGTACGGGTTAGGGTTAGGGTTAGGGTACGTGTTAGGGTTAGTGTTAGGGGTTAGGTTTAGGTTTAGGGTTAGGGTACGGGTTAGGGTTAGGGTACGAGTTAGGGTTAGGTTGAGGGTATGGGTTAGGGTTAGTGTACGGGTTAGGGTTAGTTTTAGGGTACGGGTTAGGGTTAGATTTAGTGGTTAGGGTTAGCGTTAGGGTTAGTTTTAGGATTAGGGTTAGGGTACAGTTTAGGTTTCAGTTAGGGTTAGGGTTAGGGTTAGGGTATGGGTTAGGGTTAGGGTTAGGGCTAGGGTTAGGTTACGGGTTAGGGTTATGGTTAGGGTTAGGGTTAGGGTACGTGGTAGGGTAAGGGTTAGGGTACGGGTTAGGGTTAGGGTACGGGTTAGGGTTAGGGTTAGGGTACGGGTACGGGTTAGGGTTAGGGTACGTGTTAGGTTTAGGGTTAGGGTACGGTTTAGGGTTAGGGTTAGGGTTAGTGTTACCTTTTGCGTACAGGTTAGGGTTAGGTGTAGGGTACTGGTTAGGTTTAGGGTACGGGTTAGGGTTAGGGTTAGGGTAGGGGTTAGGTGTTGGGTTAGGGTTAGGGTTAAGGTTAGGGTTAGGTTTAGGGTGAGAGTACGGGTTAGGGTTCGGGTTAGGGTTAGGGTTAGGGTACGGGTTAGAGTTAGGGTACGGGTTAGGTTTAGGATACGGGTTAGGGTTAGGGTTAGGGTAGGGGTTAGGGTTAGGGTTAGGGTTAGGGTTCGGGTTAGGTTTAGGGTTAGGTTTAGGGTGAGAGTACGGGTTCGGGTTCGGGTTAGGGTTAGGGTTAGGGTATGGGTTAGAGTTAGGGTACGGTTTAGGGTTAGGGTTGGGTACTGGTTAGGGTTAGGGTTAGGGTACGGGTTAGGGTACGGGTTAGGGTTAGGGTACTGGTTAGGGTTAGTGTTAGGTTTAGGGTACGGGTTAGGGTTATGGTTAGGGGTTAGTGTTAGTGTATGGTTAGTGTTAGGGTTAGGGTTAGGGTTAGGGTTAGGTTACGGGTTAGGGTTAGGGTACGGGTTAGGGCTAGGATTAGGGTACGGGTTAGGTTTAGGGTTAGGGTTATGGGTTAGGTGTTAGGGTTAGGTTTAGGGTTAGGGTTAGGGTACAGGATAGTGTACGAGTTAGGGTTAGGGTTAGGGATAGGGTACGGGTTAGGATTAGGGTTAGGGTTAGGGTTAGGGTTAGGTTTAGTGTACGGGTTAGGGTTAGGGTTAGGGTAAGTGTTAGGGTACAGGTTAGGTTTAGGGTTAGGTTTAGGTATAGGTTTAGGGTACGGGTTAGGTTTAGGGTTAGGGTACTTGTTAGGGTACGGGTTAGGGTTAGGGTACGGGTTAGGGTACGGTTTAGGGTACGGGTTAGTGTTAGGGTTAGAGTTAGGTTTAGAGTACGGGTTAGGGTTAGGGTACGGGTTAGGGTTAGGGTACGGGTTAGGGTTAGGGTACGGGTTAGGGTTGGTTATTGTACGGGTTGGTTAGGGTTAGGGGTTAGGGTTAGGGTTAGGGTTAGGTTTAGGGTACGGGTTAGGGTTAGGGTACGGGTTAGGGTTAGGGTTAGGGTACGGGTTAGGGTTAGGGTTAGGGTACGGGTTAGGGTTAGGGTTAGGGTACTTGTTAGGGTTAGGGTACGGGTTAGGGTTAGGGTTAGGGGTAGGTTTAGGATTAGGTTTAGGGTACGGGTTAGGGTTAGGTTACGGGTTAGGGTTAGGGTTAGGGTTAGGGTTAGGGTACGGGTTAGGGTTAGGGTTAGGGGTAGGTTTAGGGTTAGGTTTAGGGTACGGGTTAGGGTTAGTGTACGGGTTAGGGTTAGGGTACGGGTTAGGGTTAGGGTTAGGTTTAGGGTTAGGAAAGGGTTAGGGTTAGGGGTAGGGGTAGGGTTAGGGTACGAGTTAGGGTTAGGTTTAGGGTACGGGTTAAGGTACGAGTTAGGTTTAGGGTTAGGGTTAGGGTACGAGTCAGGGTTAGGGTTAGGGTTAGGGGTTAGGGGTTAGGGTTAGGGTTAGGGTACGGGTTAGGGTAAGGGTTAGGGTACGTGTTAGGTTTAGGGTACGTGTTAGAGTTAGTGTTATGTTTAGGGTTAGGGTACTGGTATGGGTTACGGTTAGGGTTAGGTTTAGGAAAGGGTTTGGGTTAGGCTTAGGGTACGGGTTAGGGTTAGGGTTAGGGGTAGGGGTAGGGTTAGGGTACGGGTTAGGGTACCGGTTAGGTTTAGGGTTAGGGTACGGGTTAGGGTTAGGGTACGGGTTAGGGTTAGGGTACGGGTTAGGGTAAGGGTTAGGGTTAGGGTACGGGTTAGGGTTAGGGTTAGGGTTAGAGTACGGATTAGGGTTAGGGTACCGGTTAGGGTTAGGGTTAGGGTACGGGTTAGGGTTAGGGTTAGGGTTAGGGTACGGGTTAGGGTTAGGGTTAGGGTTAGGGTACGGGTTAGGGTTAGGGTTAGGGTTAGGTTTACGGTACGGGTTAGCGTTAGGGTTAGGGTAAGGGTTAAGTTTAGGGTACGGGTTAGGGTTAGAGTACGGGTTAGGGTTAAGGTTAGGGTTAGGGTTAGGGTTAGGGTACGGATTAGGGTTAGGGTACGGGTTAGGGTTAGGGTAAGGGTACGGTTTAGGATTAGGGTTAGGGTACGGGTTAGTGTTAGGGTTAGGGTTAGGTTCAGTGTACGGGTTAGGGTTAGGGTTAGGGTAAGGGTTATGGTTAGGGTACGGGTTAGGGTATGGGTTAGTGTTAGGGTACGGTTTAGGGTACAGGTTAGGGTTAGGGTTAGGGTTAGGGTTAGGGTACGGGTTAGGGTTAGGGTACGGGTTAGGGTTAGGGTTTGGGTACTTGTTAGGGTTAGGGTACGGGTTAGGGTTAGGGTTATGGGTAGGTTTAGGATTAGGTTTAGGGTACGGGTTAGGGTTAGGGTACAGGTTAGGGTTAGGGTTAGGGTTAGGGTTAGGGTTAGGGTACGGGTTAGGGTTAGGGTTAGGGGTAGGTTTAGGGTTAGGTTTAGGGTACGGGTTAGGGTTAGGGTACGGGTTAGGGTACGGGTTAGGGTTAGGGTTAGGGTTAGGTTTAGGGTTAGGAAAGGGTTAGGGTTAGGGTTAGGGTTAGGGTTAGGGTACGGGTTAGGGTTAGGGTTAGGGTACGGGTTAAGGTACGAGTTAGGTTTAGGGTTAGGGTTAGGGTACGGGTTAGGGTTAGGGTTAGGGTTAGGGGTTAGGGGTTAGGGTTAGGGTTAGTGTACGGTTTAGGGTAAGGGTTAGGGTACGGGTTAGGTTTAGGGTACGTGTTAGTGTTAGTGTTATGGTTAGGGTTAGTGTACGGGTTAGGGTTAGGTTTAGGGTTAGGTTTAGGAAAGGGTTAGGGTTAGGCTTAGGGTACGGGTTAGGGTTAGGGTTAGGGGTAGGGTTAGGGTTAGGGTACGGGTTAGGGTACCGGTTAGGGTTAGGGTTAGGGTACGGGTTAGGGTTAGGGTACAGGTTAGGGTTAGGGTACGGGTTAGGGTAAGGGTTAGTGTTAGGGTACGGGTTAGGGTTAGGGTTAGGGTTAGAGTACGGATTAGGGTTAGGGTACCGGTTAGGGTTAGGGTTAGGGTACGGGTTAGGGTTAGGGTTAGGGTTAGGGTACGGGTTAGGGTTAGGTTTAGGGTTAGGGTACGGGTTAGGGTTAGGGTTAGGGTTAGGTTTAGGGTACGGGTTAGGGTTAGGGTTAGGGTAAGGGTTAAGTTTAGGGTACGGTTTAGGGTTAGAGTACGGGTTAGGGTTAAGGTTAGGGTTAGGGTTAGGGTTAGGGTACGGATTAGGGTTAGGGTACGGGTTAGGGTTAGGGTACGGTTTAGGGTTAGGGTTAGGGTACGGGTTAGGGTTAGGGTAAAGGTTATGGTACGGGTTAGTGTTAGGGTTAGGGTTAGGTTTAGGGTACGGGTTAGGGTTAGGGTTAGGGTAAGGGTTATGGTGAGGGTACGGGTTAGGGTACGGGTTAGGGTTAGGGTACGGGTTAGGGTACAGGTTAGGGTTAGGGTTAGGGTTAGGGTTAGGGTACGGGTTAGGGTTAGGTTACGGGTTAGGGTTAGGGTACGGGTTCGGGTTAGGGTTAGGGTACGGGTTAGGGTCAGGATTAGGGGATAGGGTTAGTGTTAGGGTTAGGGTTAGGTTACGGGTTAGGGTTAGGGTATGGGTTAGGGTTAGGGTTAGGGTTAGGATTTTTGTACGTGTTAGGTTTAGGGTACGGGTTAGGGTTAGGGTTAGGGTACGGGTTAGTGTTAGGGTTAGGGGTTAGGGTTAGTGTTAGGGTTAGTGTTAGGGTACGGGTTAGGGTTAGGGTACGGTTTAGGGTTAGGGTGAGTGTTAGGGTTAGGGTTAGCATACGGGTTAGGGTTAGGGTTAGGGTTAGGGTTATTGTTAGGGTACGGGTTAGTGTTAGGGTACGGGTTAGGGTTAGGGTTAGGGTTAGGGTTAGGAAAGGGTTAGGGTTAGGATTAGGGTTAAGGTTAGGGTACGGGTTAAGGTTAGGGTTAGGGTAGGGGTTAGGGTTAGGGTTAGGGTTAGGTTTAGGGGTTAGGGTTAGGGTTAGGGTTAGGGTACGGGTTAGGGTACGGGTTAGGGTTAGTGTTAGGGTTAGATTTAGGGTTAGGGTAAGGGTTAGGTTTAGGGTTAGGGTTAGGTAGGTGTTAGGGTTAGGTTTAGGGTTAGGGTACGGGTTAGGTTTAAGGTTAGGGTACGGGTTAGGGTTAGGGTTAGGGTTAGTGTTAGGGTACAGGTTAGGGTTAGGGTTAGGGTTAGGGTTAGAGTTAGTGTTAGGGTACGGGTTAGGTTTAGGGTTAGGGTTAGGGTTAGGGTACGGGTTAGGGTTAGGGTTAGGGTTAGGGTACGGGTTAGGGTTAGGGTTAGGGTTAGGTTTACGGTACGGGTTAGCGTTAGGGTTAGGGTAAGGGTTAAGTTTAGGGTACGGGTTAGGGTTAGAGTACGGGTTAGGGTTAAGGTTAGGGTTAGGGTTAGGGTTAGGGTACGGATTAGGGTTAGGGTACGGGTTAGGGTTAGGGTAAGGGTACGGTTTAGGATTAGGGTTAGGGTACGGGTTAGGGTTAGGGTAAGGGTTAGGGTACGGGTTAGTGTTAGGGTTAGGGTTAGGTTCAGTGTACGGGTTAGGGTTAGGGTTAGGGTAAGGGTTATGGTTAGGGTACGGGTTAGGGTACGGGTTAGGGTTAGGGTACGGGTTAGGGTACAGGTTAGGGTTAGGGTTAGGGTTAGGGTACGGGTTAGGGTTAGGGTACGGGTTAGGGTTAGGGTTTGGGTACTTGTTAGGGTTAGGGTACGGGTTAGGGTTAGGGTTATGGGTAGGTTTAGGATTAGGTTTAGGGTACGGGTTAGGGTTAGGGTACAGGTTAGGGTTAGGGTTAGGGTTAGGGTTAGGGTTAGGGTACGGGTTAGGGTTAGGGTTAGGGGTAGGTTTAGGGTTAGGTTTAGGGTACGGGTTAGGGTTAGGGTACGGGTTAGGGTTAGGGTTAGGGTTAGGGTTAGGGTTAGGTTTAGGGTTAGGAAAGGGTTAGGGTTAGGGTTAGGGTTAGGGTACGTGTTAGGGTTAGGGTTAGGGTACGGGTTAAGGTACGAGTTAGGTTTAGGGTTAGGGTTAGGGTACGGGTTAGGGTTAGGGTTAGGGTTAGGGGTTAGGGGTTAGGGTTAGGGTTAGTGTACGGTTTAGGGTAAGGGTTAGGGTACGGGTTAGGTTTAGGGTACGTGTTAGTGTTAGTGTTATGGTTAGGGTTAGTGTACGGGTTAGGGTTAGGTTTAGGGTTAGGTTTAGGAAAGGGTTAGGGTTAGGCTTAGGGTACGGGTTAGGGTTAGGGTTAGGGGTAGGGTTAGGGTTAGGGTACGGGTTAGGGTACCGGTTAGGGTTAGGGTTAGGGTACGGGTTAGGGTTAGGGTACAGGTTAGGGTTAGGGTACGGGTTAGGGTAAGGGTTAGTGTTAGGGTACGGGTTAGGGTTAGGGTTAGGGTTAGAGTACGGATTAGGGTTAGGGTACCGGTTAGGGTTAGGGTTAGGGTACGGGTTAGGGTTAGGGTTAGGGTTAGGGTACGGGTTAGGGTTAGGTTTAGGGTTAGGGTACGGGTTAGGGTTAGGGTTAGGGTTAGGTTTAGGGTACGGGTTAGGGTTAGGGTTAGGGTAAGGGTTAAGTTTAGGGTACGGTTTAGGGTTAGAGTACGGGTTAGGGTTAAGGTTAGGGTTAGGGTTAGGGTTAGGGTACGGATTAGGGTTAGGGTACGGGTTAGGGTTAGGGTTAGGGTACGGTTTAGGGTTAGGGTTAGGGTACGGGTTAGGGTTAGGGTAAAGGTTATGGTACGGGTTAGTGTTAGGGTTAGGGTTAGGTTTAGGGTACGGGTTAGGGTTAGGGTTAGGGTAAGGGTTATGGTGAGGGTACGGGTTAGGGTACGGGTTAGGGTTAGGGTACGGGTTAGGGTACAGGTTAGGGTTAGGGTTAGGGTTAGGGTTAGGGTACGGGTTAGGGTTAGGTTACGGGTTAGGGTTAGGGTACGGGTTCGGGTTAGGGTTAGGGTACGGGTTAGGGTCAGGATTAGGGGATAGGGTTAGTGTTAGGGTTAGGGTTAGGTTACGGGTTAGGGTTAGGGTATGGGTTAGGGTTAGGGTTAGGGTTAGGATTTTTGTACGTGTTAGGTTTAGGGTACGGGTTAGGGTTAGGGTTAGGGTACGGGTTAGTGTTAGGGTTAGGGGTTAGGGTTAGTGTTAGGGTTAGTGTTAGAGTACGGGTTAGGGTTAGGGTACGGTTTAGGGTTAGGGTGAGTGTTAGGGTTAGGGTTAGCATACGGGTTAGGGTTAGGGTTAGGGTTAGGGTTATTGTTAGGGTACGGGTTAGTGTTAGGGTACGGGTTAGGGTTAGGGTTAGGGTTAGGGTTAGGAAAGGGTTAGGGTTAGGATTAGGGTTAAGGTTAGGGTACGGGTTAAGGTTAGGGTTAGGGTAGGGGTTAGGGTTAGGGTTAGGGTTAGGTTTAGGGGTTAGGGTTAGGGTTAGGGTTAGGGTACGGGTTAGGGTACGGGTTAGGGTTAGTGTTAGGGTTAGATTTAGGGTTAGGGTAAGGGTTAGGTTTAGGGTTAGGGTTAGGGTAGGTGTTAGGGTTAGGTTTAGGGTTAGGGTACGGGTTAGGTTTAAGGTTAGGGTACGGGTTAGGGTTAGGGTTAGGGTTAGTGTTAGGGTACAGGTTAGGGTTAGGGTTAGGGTTAGGGTTAGAGTTAGTGTTAGGGTACGGGTTAGGTTTAGGGTTAGGGTTAGGGTTAGGGTACGGGTTAGGTTTAAGGTTAGGGTACGGGTTAGGGTTAGGGTTAGGGTTAGGGTTAGGGTACAGGTTAGGGTTAGGGTTAGGGTTAAGGTTAGTGTTAGGGATAGCAACGGGTTAGGGTTAGGGTTAGGGTTATGGTTAGGGTTAGGGTACGGGTTAGGGTTAGGGTACGGGTTAGGGTTAGGGTTAGGGTTAGGAAAGGGTTAGGGTTAGGGTACGGGTTAGGGTTAGGGTTAGGGTACGGGTTAGGGTGAGGGTTAGGGTTAGGGTTAGGTTTAGAGTACGGGTTAGGGTTGGAGTTAGGGTTAGGGGTTAAGGGTTAGGGTTAGTGTAAGGGTACGGGTTAGGGTTAGGGTTAGGGTTAGGGTGAGGGTAAGGGTGAGGGTTAGGGTTAGGGTTAGGTTTAGGAAAGTGTTAGGGTTAGGGTTAGGGTACGGGTTAGGGTTAGGGTTAGGGTACGGAGTATGGTTAGGGTACGGGGTAGGGTTAGGGTACGGGTTAGGGTACGGGTTAGGGTTAGTGTTAGGGTACGGGTTAGGGTTAGGGTAAGGGTTAGGGTACGGGTTAGTGTTAGGGTTAGGGTTAGGTTTAGGGTACGGGTTAGGGTTAGGGTTAGGGTAAGGGTTATGGTTAAGGTACGGGTTAGGGTACGTGTTAGGGTTAGGGTACGGGTTAGGTTACAGGTTAGGGTTAGGGTTAGGGTTAGGGTACGGGTTAGGGTTAGGTTACGGGTTAGGGTTAGGGTACGGGTTACGGTTAGGGTTAGTGTACGGATTAGGTTTAGGATTAGGGGATAGGGTTATGGTTAGGGTTAGGGTTAGGTTACGGGTTAGGGTTAGGGTACGGGTTAGGGTTAGGGTTAGGGTTAGGATTTTTGTACGTGTTACGTTTAGGGTACGGGTTAGGGTTAGGTTTAGGGTACGGGTTAGGGTTAGGGTTAGGGGTTAGGTTTAGTGTTAGGGTTAGGTTTAGGGTACGGGTTAGGGTTAGGGTACGGTTTAGGGTTAGGGTGAGGGTTAGGGTTAGGGTTAGCATACGGGTTAGTGTTAGGTTTAGGGTTAGGGTTAGTGTTAGGGTACGGGTTAGGGTTAGGGTACGGGTTAGGGTTAGGGTTAGGGTTAGGGTTAGGAAAGGGTTAGGGTTAGGATTAGGGTTAGGGTTATGGTACGGGTTAAGGTTAGGTTTAGGGTAGGGGTTAGGGTTAGGGTTAGGTTTAGGGTTAGGTTTAGGGGTTAGGGTTAGTGTTAGGGTTAGGGTACGGGTTAGGGTACGCGTTAGGGTTAGGGTTAGGGTTTGGGTTAGGGTAAGGGTTAGGTTTAGGGTTAGGGTTAGGGTAGGGGTTAGGGTTAGGTTTAGGGTTAGGGTTAGGGTACGGGTTAGGGTACGGGTTAGGTTTAGGTTTAGGGTTAGGGTACGGGTTAGGTTTAGGTTTAGGGTTAGGGTAAGGGTACGGGTTAGGTTTAAGGTTAGGGTACGGGTTAGGGTTAGGGTTAGGGTTAGGGTTAGGGTACAGGTTAGGGTTAGGGTTAGGGTTAGGGTTAGGGATAGCAACGGGTTAGGGTTAGGGTTATGGTTAGGGTTAGGGTACGGGTTAGGGTTAGGGTACGGGTTAGGGTTAGGGTTAGGGTTAGGGTTAGGGTTAGGAAAGGGTTAGGGTTAGGGTTAGGATTAGGGTTAGGGTACGGGTTAGGGTTAGGGTTAGGGTACGGGTTAGGGTTAGGGTTAGAGTTAGGGTTAGGGTTAGGTTTAGGGTACGGGTTAGGGTTGGGGTTAGGGTTAGGGGTTAGGGGTTAGGGTTAGTGTTAGGGTACGGGTTAGGGTTAGGGTTAGGGTTAGGTTTAGGGTGAGGGTAAGGGTGAGGGTTAGGGTTAGGGTTAGGTTTAGGAAAGGGTTAGGGTTAGGGTTAGGGTACGGTTTAGGGTTATGGTTAGGGTACGGAGTATGGTTAGGGTACGGGGTAGGGTTAGGGTACGGGTTAGGGTACGGGTTAGGGTTAGGGTTAGGGCACGGGTTAGGGTTAGGATTGGGTTAGGGTTAGGGTTAGGGTATGGGTTAGGGTTAGGGTACGGTTTAGGGTTAGGGTTAGGGTTAGGGTACGGGTTAGGGTTAGGGTACGGGTTAGGGTTAGGTTTAGGGTTAGGGTACGGGTTAGGGTTAGGGTTAGGGTTAGGTTTAGGGTACGGGTTAGGGTTAGGGTTAGGGTAAGGGTTAAGTTTAGGGTACGGTTTAGGGTTAGAGTACGGGTTAGGGTTAAGGTTAGGGTTAGGGTTAGGGTTAGGGTACGGATTAGGGTTAGGGTACGGGTTAGGGTTAGGGTACGGTTTAGGGTTAGGGTTAGGGTACGGGTTAGGGTTAGGGTAAAGGTTATGGTACGGGTTAGTGTTAGGGTTAGGGTTAGGTTTAGGGTACGGGTTAGGGTTAGGGTTAGGGTAAGGGTTATGGTGAGGGTACGGGTTAGGGTACGGGTTAGGGTTAGGGTACGGGTTAGGGTACAGGTTAGGGTTAGGGTTAGGGTTAGGGTTAGGGTTAGGGTACGGGTTAGGGTTAGGTTACGGGTTAGGGTTAGGGTACGGGTTCGGGTTAGGGTTAGGGTACGGGTTAGGGTCAGGATTAGGGGATAGGGTTAGTGTTAGGGTTAGGGTTAGGTTACGGGTTAGGGTTAGGGTATGGGTTAGGGTTAGGGTTAGGGTTAGGATTTTTGTACGTGTTAGGTTTAGGGTACGGGTTAGGGTTAGGGTTAGGGTACGGGTTAGTGTTAGGGTTAGGGGTTAGGGTTAGTGTTAGGGTTAGTGTTAGGGTACGGGTTAGGGTTAGGGTACGGTTTAGGGTTAGGGTGAGTGTTAGGGTTAGGGTTAGCATACGGGTTAGGGTTAGGGTTAGGGTTAGGGTTATTGTTAGGGTACGGGTTAGTGTTAGGGTACGGGTTAGGGTTAGGGTTAGGGTTAGGGTTAGGAAAGGGTTAGGGTTAGGATTAGGGTTAAGGTTAGGGTACGGGTTAAGGTTAGGGTTAGGGTAGGGGTTAGGGTTAGGGTTAGGGTTAGGTTTAGGGGTTAGGGTTAGGGTTAGGGTTAGGGTACGGGTTAGGGTACGGGTTAGGGTTAGTGTTAGGGTTAGATTTAGGGTTAGGGTAAGGGTTAGGTTTAGGGTTAGGGTTAGGGTAGGTGTTAGGGTTAGGTTTAGGGTTAGGGTACGGGTTAGGTTTAAGGTTAGGGTACGGGTTAGGGTTAGGGTTAGGGTTAGTGTTAGGGTACAGGTTAGGGTTAGGGTTAGGGTTAGGGTTAGAGTTAGTGTTAGGGTACGGGTTAGGTTTAGGGTTAGGGTTAGGGTTAGGGTACGGGTTAGGGTTAGGGTTAGGGTTAGGGTACGGGTTAGGGTTAGGGTTAGGGTTAGGTTTACGGTACGGGTTAGCGTTAGGGTTAGGGTAAGGGTTAAGTTTAGGGTACGGGTTAGGGTTAGAGTACGGGTTAGGGTTAAGGTTAGGGTTAGGGTTAGGGTTAGGGTACGGATTAGGGTTAGGGTACGGGTTAGGGTTAGGGTAAGGGTACGGTTTAGGATTAGGGTTAGGGTACGGGTTAGGGTTAGGGTAAGGGTTAGGGTACGGGTTAGTGTTAGGGTTAGGGTTAGGTTCAGTGTACGGGTTAGGGTTAGGGTTAGGGTAAGGGTTATGGTTAGGGTACGGGTTAGGGTACGGGTTAGGGTTAGGGTACGGGTTAGGGTACAGGTTAGGGTTAGGGTTAGGGTTAGGGTACGGGTTAGGGTTAGGGTACGGGTTAGGGTTAGGGTTTGGGTACTTGTTAGGGTTAGGGTACGGGTTAGGGTTAGGGTTATGGGTAGGTTTAGGATTAGGTTTAGGGTACGGGTTAGGGTTAGGGTACAGGTTAGGGTTAGGGTTAGGGTTAGGGTTAGGGTTAGGGTACGGGTTAGGGTTAGGGTTAGGGGTAGGTTTAGGGTTAGGTTTAGGGTACGGGTTAGGGTTAGGGTACGGGTTAGGGTTAGGGTTAGGGTTAGGGTTAGGGTTAGGTTTAGGGTTAGGAAAGGGTTAGGGTTAGGGTTAGGGTTAGGGTACGGGTTAGGGTTAGGGTTAGGGTACGGGTTAAGGTACGAGTTAGGTTTAGGGTTAGGGTTAGGGTACGGGTTAGGGTTAGGGTTAGGGTTAGGGGTTAGGGGTTAGGGTTAGGGTTAGTGTACGGTTTAGGGTAAGGGTTAGGGTACGGGTTAGGTTTAGGGTACGTGTTAGTGTTAGTGTTATGGTTAGGGTTAGTGTACGGGTTAGGGTTAGGTTTAGGGTTAGGTTTAGGAAAGGGTTAGGGTTAGGCTTAGGGTACGGGTTAGGGTTAGGGTTAGGGGTAGGGTTAGGGTTAGGGTACGGGTTAGGGTACCGGTTAGGGTTAGGGTTAGGGTACGGGTTAGGGTTAGGGTACAGGTTAGGGTTAGGGTACGGGTTAGGGTAAGGGTTAGTGTTAGGGTACGGGTTAGGGTTAGGGTTAGGGTTAGAGTACGGATTAGGGTTAGGGTACCGGTTAGGGTTAGGGTTAGGGTACGGGTTAGGGTTAGGGTTAGGGTTAGGGTACGGGTTAGGGTTAGGTTTAGGGTTAGGGTACGGGTTAGGGTTAGGGTTAGGGTTAGGTTTAGGGTACGGGTTAGGGTTAGGGTTAGGGTAAGGGTTAAGTTTAGGGTACGGTTTAGGGTTAGAGTACGGGTTAGGGTTAAGGTTAGGGTTAGGGTTAGGGTTAGGGTACGGATTAGGGTTAGGGTACGGGTTAGGGTTAGGGTTAGGGTACGGTTTAGGGTTAGGGTTAGGGTACGGGTTAGGGTTAGGGTAAAGGTTATGGTACGGGTTAGTGTTAGGGTTAGGGTTAGGTTTAGGGTACGGGTTAGGGTTAGGGTTAGGGTAAGGGTTATGGTGAGGGTACGGGTTAGGGTACGGGTTAGGGTTAGGGTACGGGTTAGGGTACAGGTTAGGGTTAGGGTTAGGGTTAGGGTTAGGGTTAGGGTACGGGTTAGGGTTAGGTTACGGGTTAGGGTTAGGGTACGGGTTCGGGTTAGGGTTAGGGTACGGGTTAGGGTCAGGATTAGGGGATAGGGTTAGTGTTAGGGTTAGGGTTAGGTTACGGGTTAGGGTTAGGGTATGGGTTAGGGTTAGGGTTAGGGTTAGGATTTTTGTACGTGTTAGGTTTAGGGTACGGGTTAGGGTTAGGGTTAGGGTACGGGTTAGTGTTAGGGTTAGGGGTTAGGGTTAGTGTTAGGGTTAGTGTTAGGGTACGGGTTAGGGTTAGGGTACGGTTTAGGGTTAGGGTGAGTGTTAGGGTTAGGGTTAGCATACGGGTTAGTGTTAGGGTTAGGGTTAGGGTTATTGTTAGGGTACGGGTTAGTGTTAGGGTACGGGTTAGGGTTAGGGTTAGGGTTAGGGTTAGGAAAGGGTTAGGGTTAGGATTAGGGTTAAGGTTAGGGTACGGGTTAAGGTTAGGGTTAGGGTAGGGGTTAGGGTTAGGGTTAGGGTTAGGTTTAGGGGTTAGGGTTAGGGTTAGGGTTAGGGTACGGGTTAGGGTACGGGTTAGGGTTAGTGTTAGGGTTAGATTTAGGGTTAGGGTAAGGGTTAGGTTTAGGGTTAGGGTTAGGGTAGGTGTTAGGGTTAGGTTTAGGGTTAGGGTACGGGTTAGGTTTAAGGTTAGGGTACGGGTTAGGGTTAGGGTTAGGGTTAGTGTTAGGGTACAGGTTAGGGTTAGGGTTAGGGTTAGGGTTAGAGTTAGTGTTAGGGTACGGGTTAGGTTTAGGGTTAGGGTTAGGGTTAGGGTACGGGTTAGGTTTAAGGTTAGGGTACGGGTTAGGGTTAGGGTTAGGGTTAGGGTTAGGGTACAGGTTAGGGTTAGGGTTAGGGTTAAGGTTAGTGTTAGGGATAGCAACGGGTTAGGGTTAGGGTTAGGGTTATGGTTAGGGTTAGGGTACGGGTTAGGGTTAGGGTACGGGTTAGGGTTAGGGTTAGGGTTAGGGTTAGGAAAGGGTTAGGGTTAGGGTACGGGTTAGGGTTAGGGTTAGGGTACGGGTTAGGGTGAGGGTTAGGGTTAGGGTTAGGTTTAGAGTACGGGTTAGGGTTGGAGTTAGGGTTAGGGGTTAAGGGTTAGGGTTAGTGTAAGGGTACGGGTTAGGGTTAGGGTTAGGGTTAGGGTGAGGGTAAGGGTGAGGGTTAGGGTTAGGGTTAGGTTTAGGAAAGGGTTAGGGTTAGGGTTAGGGTACAGGTTAGGGTTAGGGTTAGGGTACGGAGTATGGTTAGGGTACGGGGTAGGGTTAGGGTACGGGTTAGGGTACGGGTTAGGGTTAGTGTTAGGGTACGGGTTAGGGTTAGGGTAAGGGTTAGGGTACGGGTTAGTGTTAGGGTTAGGGTTAGGTTTAGGGTACGGGTTAGGGTTAGGGTTAGGGTAAGGGTTATGGTTAGGGTACGGGTTAGGGTACGTGTTAGGGTTAGGGTACGGGTTAGGTTACAGGTTAGGGTTAGGGTTAGGGTTAGGGTACGGGTTAGGGTTAGGTTACGGGTTAGGGTTAGGGTACGGGTTACGGTTAGGGTTAGTGTACGGATTAGGTTTAGGATTAGGGGATAGGGTTATGGTTAGGGTTAGGGTTAGGTTACGGGTTAGGGTTAGGGTACGGGTTAGGGTTAGGGTTAGGGTTAGGATTTTTGTACGTGTTACGTTTAGGGTACGGGTTAGGGTTAGGTTTAGGGTACGGGTTAGGGTTAGGGTTAGGGGTTAGGTTTAGTGTTAGGGTTAGGTTTAGGGTACGGGTTAGGGTTAGGGTACGGTTTAGGGTTAGGGTGAGGGTTAGGGTTAGGGTTAGCATACGGGTTAGTGTTAGGTTTAGGGTTAGGGTTAGTGTTAGGGTACGGGTTAGGGTTAGGGTACGGGTTAGGGTTAGGGTTAGGGTTAGGGTTAGGAAAGGGTTAGGGTTAGGATTAGGGTTAGGGTTATGGTACGGGTTAAGGTTAGGTTTAGGGTAGGGGTTAGGGTTAGGGTTAGGTTTAGGGTTAGGTTTAGGGGTTAGGGTTAGTGTTAGGGTTAGGGTACGGGTTAGGGTACGCGTTAGGGTTAGGGTTAGGGTTTGGGTTAGGGTAAGGGTTAGGTTTAGGGTTAGGGTTAGGGTAGGGGTTAGGGTTAGGTTTAGGGTTAGGGTTAGGGTACGGGTTAGGGTACGGGTTAGGTTTAGGTTTAGGGTTAGGGTACGGGTTAGGTTTAGGTTTAGGGTTAGGGTAAGGGTACGGGTTAGGTTTAAGGTTAGGGTACGGGTTAGGGTTAGGGTTAGGGTTAGGGTTAGGGTACAGGTTAGGGTTAGGGTTAGGGTTAGGGTTAGGGTTAGGGATAGCAACGGGTTAGGGTTAGGGTTATGGTTAGGGTTAGGGTACGGGTTAGGGTTAGGGTACGGGTTAGGGTTAGGGTTAGGGTTAGGGTTAGGGTTAGGAAAGGGTTAGGGTTAGGGTTAGGATTAGGGTTAGGGTACGGGTTAGGGTTAGGGTTAGGGTACGGGTTAGGGTTAGGGTTAGAGTTAGGGTTAGGGTTAGGTTTAGGGTACGGGTTAGGGTTGGGGTTAGGGTTAGGGGTTAGGGGTTAGGGTTAGTGTTAGGGTACGGGTTAGGGTTAGGGTTAGGGTTAGGTTTAGGGTGAGGGTAAGGGTGAGGGTTAGGGTTAGGGTTAGGTTTAGGAAAGGGTTAGGGTTAGGGTTAGGGTACGGTTTAGGGTTATGGTTAGGGTACGGAGTATGGTTAGGGTACGGGGTAGGGTTAGGGTACGGGTTAGGGTACGGGTTAGGGTTAGGGTTAGGGCACGGGTTAGGGTTAGGATTGGGTTAGGGTTAGGGTTAGGGTATGGGTTAGGGTTAGGGTACGGTTTAGGGTTAGGGTTAGGGTTAGGGTACGGGTTAGGGTTAGGGTACGGGTTAGGGTTAGGGTTAGGGTTAGGGTACGGTTTAGGTTTAGGGTTAGGTTTGGGGTACGGGTACGGGTACGGGTTAGGGTTAGGGTACGGGTTAGGTTTAGGTTTAGGGTTCGGGTTGGGGTTAGGGTTAGGGTACGGGTTAGGGTTAGAGTTAGGGTTAGGGTTAGGGTTAGGGATTAGGGGCTAGGGTTAGGTTTAGGGTTAGTGTTAGGATACGGGTTAGGGTTAGGGTTAGGGTTAGGGTTAGGTTTAGGGTATGGCTTAGGGTTAGTGTTAGAGTAAGGGTTAGGGTTAGGTTACGGGTTAGGTTACGGGTTAGGGTTAGGGTACGGGTTAGGGTACGGTTTAGGGTACGGGTTAGGGTTAGGGTTAGGGTTAGGGCACGGGTTAGGGTTAGGGTACCGGTTAGGGTTAGTGTACAGGTTAGGGTTAGGCTTAGCGTACGGGTTAGTGTTAGGGTTAGGCGTTAGGGTTAGTTTTAGGGTTAGGGTAGGGGTTAGGTTTAGGGTACGGGTTAGGGTTAGGGTTAGGGTTAGGTTTAGGGTACGGGTTAGGGTTAGTGTACGCGTTAGGGTTATGGTTAGGGTACGGGTTAGGGTTAGGGTTGGGGGTTAGGGTTAGGGTTAGGGTTAGTGTTAGGGTTAGGGTACGGGTTAGGGTTAGGGTACGGTTTAGGGTTAGGGTTAGGGTTACGGTTAGGAAATGGGTTAGGGTTAGGGTTAGGGTTAGGGTTAGGGTACGGGTTAAGGTTAGGGTTAGGGTACGGGTTAGGGTTAGGGTTAGGGTTAGGGTTAGGGTTAGGGTTAGGGTACGGGTTAGCGTTAGGGTACGGGTTAGGGTTAGGGTTAGGGTTAGGGTGCGGTTTAGGGTTCGGGTTCGGGTTAGGGTTAGGGTTAATTTACGGGTTAGGTTTAGGGTACGGGTTAGGGTATGGGTTAGGTTGAGGGTTAGGGTTAGGGTTAGGTTTAGGAAAGGGTTAGGGTTAGGGTACGGGTTAGGTTTAGGGTTAGGGTTAGGGTACGGTGTAGGGTTAGGGTACGGGGTAGCTTTAGGGTACGGGTTAGGGTACGGGTTAGGGTTAAGGTTAGGGTATGGGTTAGGGTTAGGATTGGGTTAGGGCTAGGGTTAGGGTTAGTGTACGGTTAGGGTTAGGCTATGGGTTAGGGTTAGGGTTAGGGTTAGGGTACGGGTTAGGGTTAGTGTACGGGTTAGGGTTAGGGTTAGGGTACTGGTTAGGGTTAGGGTTAGGGTACGGGTTAGGGTTAGGGTTGGGGGTTAGGGTACGGGTTAGGGTTAGGGTTAGGTTTAGGATACAGGTTATGGTTAGGGTTAGGGGTTAGGGTTAGGGTACGAGTTAGGGTACGGGTTAGGGTTAGGTTTAGGGTATGGGTTAGGGTTAGGGTTACGGTTAGTGTTAGGGTTAAAGTACGGGTTAGGGTTAGTGTTAGTGTTAGGGTTAGGTTTAGGGGTTAGGGGTTAGGGTTAGGGTTAGGGTAAGGGTTAGGGTTAGGGTTAGGGTTAGGGTACGGGTTAGGGTAGGGTTAGGGGTTAGGGTTAGGGTTAGTGTTAGGGTTAGGCTTAGGGTACGAGTTAGGGTTAGGGTACGGGTTAGTGTTTGGGTTAGGGTACGGGTTAGGGTGAGGTTTAGGTGTTAGGGTTAAGGATAGGGTTAGGGTTAGGGTACGGGTTAGGGTTAGGGTTAGGGTACGGGTTAGGGTTAGGGTTAGGGTTAGGATTTTTGTACGTGTTAGGTTTAGGGTAGGGGTTAGGGTTAGGGTTAGGGTACGGGTTAGGGTTAGGGATAGGGGTTAGGGTTAGTGTTAGGGTTAGAGTTAGGGTACGGGTTAGTTTTAGGGTACGGTTTATGGTTAGGGTGAGGGTTAGGGTTAGGGTTAGCATACGGGTTAGGGTTAGGGTTAGGGTTAGTGTTAGGGTACGGGTTAGGGTTAGGGTAAGGGTTAGGGTTAGGGTTAGGGTTAGGGTTAGGGTTAGGAAAGGGTTAGGGTTAGGATTAGGGTTAGGGTTAGGGTACGGGTTAAGGTTAGGTTTAGGGTAGGGGTTAGGGTTAGGGTTAGGTTTAGGGTTAGGTTTAGGGGTTAGGGTTAGTGTTAGGGTTAGGGTACGGGTTAGGGTACGCGTTAGGGTTAGGGTTAGGGTTTGGGTTAGGGTAAGGGTTAGGTTTAGGGTTAGGGTTAGGGTAGGGTTTAGGGTTAGGTTTAGGGTTAGGGTTAGGGTACGGATTAGGGTACGGGTTAGGGTTAGGGTTAGGGTTAGGGTACGGGTTAGGTTTAGGTTTAGGGTTAGGGTAAGGGTACGGGTTAGGTTTAAGGTTAGGTTACCGGTTAGGGTTAGGGTTAGGGTTAGGGTTAGGGTACAGGTTAGGGTTAGGGTTAGGGTTAGGGTTAGTGTTAGGGATAGCAACGGGTTAGGGTTAGGGTTAGGGTTATGGTTAGGGTTAGGGTACGGGTTAGGGTTAGGGTACGGGTTAGGGTTAGGGTTAGGGTTAGGGTTAGGGTTAGGGTTAGGTTTAGGGTACGGGTTAGGTTTAGGGTTAGGGTAAGGGTTATGGTGAGGGTACGGGTTAGGGTACGGGTTAGGGTTAGGGTACGGGTTAGGGTACAGGTTAGGGTTAGGGTTAGGGTTAGGGTTAGGGTTAGGGTACGGGTTAGGGTTAGGTTACGGGTTAGGGTTAGGGTACGGGTTCGGGTTAGGGTTAGGGTACGGGTTAGGGTCAGGATTAGGGGATAGGGTTAGTGTTAGGGTTAGGGTTAGGTTACGGGTTAGGGTTAGGGTATGGGTTAGGGTTAGGGTTAGGGTTAGGATTTTTGTACGTGTTAGGTTTAGGGTACGGGTTAGGGTTAGGGTTAGGGTACGGGTTAGTGTTAGGGTTAGGGGTTAGGGTTAGTGTTAGGGTTAGTGTTAGGGTACGGGTTAGGGTTAGGGTACGGTTTAGGGTTAGGGTGAGTGTTAGGGTTAGGGTTAGCATACGGGTTAGGGTTAGGGTTAGGGTTAGGGTTATTGTTAGGGTACGGGTTAGTGTTAGGGTACGGGTTAGGGTTAGGGTTAGGGTTAGGGTTAGGAAAGGGTTAGGGTTAGGATTAGGGTTAAGGTTAGGGTACGGGTTAAGGTTAGGGTTAGGGTAGGGGTTAGGGTTAGGGTTAGGGTTAGGTTTAGGGGTTAGGGTTAGGGTTAGGGTTAGGGTACGGGTTAGGGTACGGGTTAGGGTTAGTGTTAGGGTTAGATTTAGGGTTAGGGTAAGGGTTAGGTTTAGGGTTAGGGTTAGGGTAGGTGTTAGGGTTAGGTTTAGGGTTAGGGTACGGGTTAGGTTTAAGGTTAGGGTACGGGTTAGGGTTAGGGTTAGGGTTAGTGTTAGGGTACAGGTTAGGGTTAGGGTTAGGGTTAGGGTTAGAGTTAGTGTTAGGGTACGGGTTAGGTTTAGGGTTAGGGTTAGGGTTAGGGTACGGGTTAGGTTTAAGGTTAGGGTACGGGTTAGGGTTAGGGTTAGGGTTAGGGTTAGGGTACAGGTTAGGGTTAGGGTTAGGGTTAGGGTTAGTGTTAGGGATAGCAACGGGTTAGGGTTAGGGTTAGGGTTATGGTTAGGGTTAGGGTACGGGTTAGGGTTAGGGTACGGGTTAGGGTTAGGGTTAGGGTTAGGGTTAGGGTTAGGAAAGGGTTAGGGTTAGGGTACGGGTTAGGGTTAGGGTTAGGGTACGGGTTAGGGTGAGGGTTAGGGTTAGGGTTAGGTTTAGAGTACGGGTTAGGGTTGGAGTTAGGGTTAGGGGTTAAGGGTTAGGGTTAGTGTAAGGGTACGGGTTAGGGTTAGGGTTAGGGTTAGGGTGAGGGTAAGGGTGAGGGTTAGGGTTAGGGTTAGGTTTAGGAAAGGGTTAGGGTTAGGGTTAGGGTACGGGTTAGGGTTAGGGTTAGGGTACGGAGTATGGTTAGGGTACGGGGTAGGGTTAGGGTACGGGTTAGGGTACGGGTTAGGGTTAGTGTTAGGGTACGGGTTAGGGTTAGGGTAAGGGTTAGGGTACGGGTTAGTGTTAGCGTTAGGGTTAGGTTTAGGGTACGGGTTAGGGTTAGGGTTAGGGTAAGGGTTATGGTTAGGGTACGGGTTAGGGTACGTGTTAGGGTTAGGGTACGGGTTAGGTTACAGGTTAGGGTTAGGGTTAGGGTTAGGGTACGGGTTAGGGTTAGGTTACGGGTTAGGGTTAGGGTACGGGTTACGGTTAGGGTTAGTGTACGGATTAGGTTTAGGATTAGGGGATAGGGTTATGGTTAGGGTTAGGGTTAGGTTACGGGTTAGGGTTAGGGTACGGGTTAGGGTTAGGGTTAGGGTTAGGATTTTTGTACGTGTTACGTTTAGGGTACGGGTTAGGGTTAGGTTTAGGGTACGGGTTAGGGTTAGGGTTAGGGGTTAGGTTTAGTGTTAGGGTTAGGTTTAGGGTACGGGTTAGGGTTAGGGTACGGTTTAGGGTTAGGGTGAGGGTTAGGGTTAGGGTTAGCATACGGGTTAGTGTTAGGTTTAGGGTTAGGGTTAGTGTTAGGGTACGGGTTAGGGTTAGGGTACGGGTAGGGTTAGGGTTAGGGTTAGGGTTAGGAAAGGGTTAGGGTTAGGATTAGGGTTAGGGTTATGGTACGGGTTAAGGTTAGGTTTAGGGTAGGGGTTAGGGTTAGGGTTAGGTTTAGGGTTAGGTTTAGGGGTTAGGGTTAGTGTTAGGGTTAGGGTACGGGTTAGGGTACGCGTTAGGGTTAGGGTTAGGGTTTGGGTTAGGGTAAGGGTTAGGTTTAGGGTTAGGGTTAGGGTAGGGGTTAGGGTTAGGTTTAGGGTTAGGGTTAGGGTACGGGTTAGGGTACGGGTTAGGTTTAGGTTTAGGGTTAGGGTACGGGTTAGGTTTAGGTTTAGGGTTAGGGTAAGGGTACGGGTTAGGTTTAAGGTTAGGGTACGGGTTAGGGTTAGGGTTAGGGTTAGGGTTAGGGTACAGGTTAGGGTTAGGGTTAGGGTTAGGGTTAGGGATAGCAACGGGTTAGGGTTAGGGTTATGGTTAGGGTTAGGGTACGGGTTAGGGTTAGGGTACGGGTTAGGGTTAGGGTTAGGGTTAGGGTTAGGGTTAGGAAAGGGTTAGGGTTAGGGTTAGGATTAGGGTTAGGGTACGGGTTAGGGTTAGGGTTAGGGTACGGGTTAGGGTTAGGGTTAGAGTTAGGGTTAGGGTTAGGTTTAGGGTACGGGTTAGGGTTGGGGTTAGGGTTAGGGGTTAGGGGTTAGGGTTAGTGTTAGGGTACGGGTTAGGGTTAGGGTTAGGGTTAGGTTTAGGGTGAGGGTAAGGGTGAGGGTTAGGGTTAGGGTTAGGTTTAGGAAAGGGTTAGGGTTAGGGTTAGGGTACGGGTTAGGTTTAGGGTTAGGGTACGGAGTATGGTTAGGGTACGGGGTAGGGTTAGGGTACGGGTTAGGGTACGGGTTAGGGTTAGGGTTAGGGCACGGGTTAGGGTTAGGATTGGGTTAGGGTTAGGGTTAGGGTATGGGTTAGGGTTAGGGTACGGTTTAGGGTTAGGGTTAGGGTTAGGGTACGGGTTAGGGTTAGGGTACGGGTTAGGGTTAGGGTTAGGGTTAGGGTACGGTTTAGGTTTAGGGTTAGGTTTGGGGTACGGGTACGGGTACGGGTTAGGGTTAGGGTACGGGTTAGGTTTAGGTTTAGGGTTCGGGTTGGGGTTAGGGTTAGGGTACGGGTTAGGGTTAGAGTTAGGGTTAGTGTTAGGGTTAGGGGTTAGGGGCTAGGGTTAGGTTTAGGGTTAGTGTTAGGATACGGGTTAGGGTTAGGGTTAGGGTTAGGGTTAGGTTTAGGGTATGGCTTAGGGTTAGTGTTAGAGTAAGGGTTAGGGTTAGGTTACGGGTTAGGTTACGGGTTAGGGTTAGGGTACGGGTTAGGGTACGGTTTAGGGTACGGGTTAGGGTTAGGGTTAGGGTTAGGGCACGGGTTAGGGTTAGGGTACCGGTTAGGGTTAGTGTACAGGTTAGGGTTAGGCTTAGCGTACGGGTTAGTGTTAGGGTTAGGCGTTAGGGTTAGTTTTAGGGTTAGGGTAGGGGTTAGGTTTAGGGTACGGGTTATGGTTAGGGTTAGGGTTAGGTTTAGGGTACGGGTTAGGGTTAGTGTACGCGTTAGGGTTATGGTTAGGGTACGGGTTAGGGTTAGGGTTGGGGGTTAGGGTTAGGGTTAGGGTTAGTGTTAGGGTTAGGGTACGGGTTAGGGTTAGGGTACGGTTTAGGGTTAGGGTTAGGGTTACGGTTAGGAAATGGGTTAGGGTTAGGGTTAGGGTTAGGGTTAGGGTACGGGTTAAGGTTAGGGTTAGGGTACGGGTTAGGGTTAGGGTTAGGGTTAGGGTTAGGGTTAGGGTTAGGGTACGGGTTAGCGTTAGGGTACGGGTTAGGGTTAGGGTTGGGTTAGGGTGCGGTTTAGGGTTCGGGTTCGGGTTAGGGTTAGGGTTAATTTACGGGTTAGGTTTAGGGTACGGGTTAGGGTATGGGTTAGGTTGAGGGTTAGGGTTAGGGTTAGGTTTAGGAAAGGGTTAGGGTTAGGGTACGGGTTAGGTTTAGGGTTAGGGTTAGGGTACGGTGTAGGGTTAGGGTACGGGGTAGCTTTAGGGTACGGGTTAGGGTACGGGTTAGGGTTAAGGTTAGGGTATGGGTTAGGGTTAGGATTGGGTTAGGGCTAGGGTTAGGGTTAGTGTACGGTTAGGGTTAGGCTATGGGTTAGGGTTAGGGTTAGGGTTAGGGTACGGGTTAGGGTTAGTGTACGGGTTAGGGTTAGGGTTAGGGTACTGGTTAGGGTTAGGGTTAGGGTACGGGTTAGGGTTAGGGTTGGGGGTTAGGGTACGGGTTAGGGTTAGGGTTAGGTTTAGGATACAGGTTATGGTTAGGGTTAGGGGTTAGGGTTAGGGTACGAGTTAGGGTACGGGTTAGGGTTAGGTTTAGGGTATGGGTTAGGGTTAGGGTTACGGTTAGTGTTAGGGTTAAAGTACGGGTTAGGGTTAGTGTTAGTGTTAGGGTTAGGTTTAGGGGTTAGGGGTTAGGGTTAGGGTTAGGGTAAGGGTTAGGGTTAGGGTTAGGGTTAGGGTACGGGTTAGGGTAGGGTTAGGGGTTAGGGTTAGGGTTAGTGTTAGGGTTAGGCTTAGGGTACGAGTTAGGGTTAGGGTACGGGTTAGTGTTTGGGTTAGGGTACGGGTTAGGGTGAGGTTTAGGTGTTAGGGTTAAGGATAGGGTTAGGGTTAGGGTACGGGTTAGGGTTAGGGTTAGGGTACGGGTTAGGGTTAGGGTTAGGGTTAGGATTTTTGTACGTGTTAGGTTTAGGGTAGGGGTTAGGGTTAGGGTTAGGGTACGGGTTAGGGTTAGGGATAGGGGTTAGGGTTAGTGTTAGGGTTAGAGTTAGGGTACGGGTTAGTTTTAGGGTACGGTTTATGGTTAGGGTGAGGGTTAGGGTTAGGGTTAGCATACGGGTTAGGGTTAGGGTTAGGGTTAGTGTTAGGGTACGGGTTAGGGTTAGGGTAAGGGTTAGGGTTAGGGTTAGGGTTAGGGTTAGGGTTAGGAAAGGGTTAGGGTTAGGATTAGGGTTAGGGTTAGGGTACGGGTTAAGGTTAGGTTTAGGGTAGGGGTTAGGGTTAGGGTTAGGTTTAGGGTTAGGTTTAGGGGTTAGGGTTAGTGTTAGGGTTAGGGTACGGGTTAGGGTACGCGTTAGGGTTAGGGTTAGGGTTTGGGTTAGGGTAAGGGTTAGGTTTAGGGTTAGGGTTAGGGTAGGGTTTAGGGTTAGGTTTAGGGTTAGGGTTAGGGTACGGATTAGGGTACGGGTTAGGGTTAGGGTTAGGGTTAGGGTACGGGTTAGGTTTAGGTTTAGGGTTAGGGTAAGGGTACGGGTTAGGTTTAAGGTTAGGTTACCGGTTAGGGTTAGGGTTAGGGTTAGGGTTAGGGTACAGGTTAGGGTTAGGGTTAGGGTTAGGGTTAGTGTTAGGGATAGCAACGGGTTAGGGTTAGGGTTAGGGTTATGGTTAGGGTTAGGGTACGGGTTAGGGTTAGGGTACGGGTTAGGGTTAGGGTTAGGGTTAGGGTTAGGGTTAGGGTTAGGTTTAGGGTACGGGTTAGGGTTAGGGTTAGGGTAAGGGTTATGGTGAGGGTACGGGTTAGGGTACGGGTTAGGGTTAGGGTACGGGTTAGGGTACAGGTTAGGGTTAGGGTTAGGGTTAGGGTTAGGGTTAGGGTACGGGTTAGGGTTAGGTTACGGGTTAGGGTTAGGGTACGGGTTCGGGTTAGGGTTAGGGTACGGGTTAGGGTCAGGATTAGGGGATAGGGTTAGTGTTAGGGTTAGGGTTAGGTTACGGGTTAGGGTTAGGGTATGGGTTAGGGTTAGGGTTAGGGTTAGGATTTTTGTACGTGTTAGGTTTAGGGTACGGGTTAGGGTTAGGGTTAGGGTACGGGTTAGTGTTAGGGTTAGGGGTTAGGGTTAGTGTTAGGGTTAGTGTTAGGGTACGGGTTAGGGTTAGGGTACGGTTTAGGGTTAGGGTGAGTGTTAGGGTTAGGGTTAGCATACGGGTTAGGGTTAGGGTTAGGGTTAGGGTTATTGTTAGGGTACGGGTTAGTGTTAGGGTACGGGTTAGGGTTAGGGTTAGGGTTAGGGTTAGGAAAGGGTTAGGGTTAGGATTAGGGTTAAGTTTAGGGTACGGGTTAAGGTTAGGGTTAGGGTAGGGGTTAGGGTTAGGGTTAGGGTTAGGTTTAGGGGTTAGGGTTAGGGTTAGGGTTAGGGTACGGGTTAGGGTACGGGTTAGGGTTAGTGTTAGGGTTAGATTTAGGGTTAGGGTAAGGGTTAGGTTTAGGGTTAGGGTTAGGGTAGGTGTTAGGGTTAGGTTTAGGGTTAGGGTACGGGTTAGGTTTAAGGTTAGGGTACGGGTTAGGGTTAGGGTTAGGGTTAGTGTTAGGGTACAGGTTAGGGTTAGGGTTAGGGTTAGGGTTAGAGTTAGTGTTAGGGTACGGGTTAGGTTTAGGGTTAGGGTTAGGGTTAGGGTACGGGTTAGGTTTAAGGTTAGGGTACGGGTTAGGGTTAGGGTTAGGGTTAGGGTTAGGGTACAGGTTAGGGTTAGGGTTAGGGTTAGGGTTAGTGTTAGGGATAGCAACGGGTTAGGGTTAGGGTTAGGGTTATGGTTAGGGTTAGGGTACGGGTTAGGGTTAGGGTACGGGTTAGGGTTAGGGTTAGGGTTAGGGTTAGGGTTAGGAAAGGGTTAGGGTTAGGGTACGGGTTAGGGTTAGGGTTAGGGTACGGGTTAGGGTGAGGGTTAGGGTTAGGGTTAGGTTTAGAGTACGGGTTAGGGTTGGAGTTAGGGTTAGGGGTTAAGGGTTAGGGTTAGTGTAAGGGTACGGGTTAGGGTTAGGGTTAGGGTTAGGGTGAGGGTAAGGGTGAGGGTTAGGGTTAGGGTTAGGTTTAGGAAAGGGTTAGGGTTAGGGTTAGGGTACGGGTTAGGGTTAGGGTTAGGGTACGGAGTATGGTTAGGGTACGGGGTAGGGTTAGGGTACGGGTTAGGGTACGGGTTAGGGTTAGTGTTAGGGTACGGGTTAGGGTTAGGGTAAGGGTTAGGGTACGGGTTAGTGTTAGGGTTAGGGTTAGGTTTAGGGTACGGGTTAGGGTTAGGGTTAGGGTAAGGGTTATGGTTAGGGTACGGGTTAGGGTACGTGTTAGGGTTAGGGTACGGGTTAGGTTACAGGTTAGGGTTAGGGTTAGGGTTAGGGTACGGGTTAGGGTTAGGTTACGGGTTAGGGTTAGGGTACGGGTTACGGTTAGGGTTAGTGTACGGATTAGGTTTAGGATTAGGGGATAGGTTTATGGTTAGGGTTAGGGTTAGGTTACGGGTTAGGGTTAGGGTACGGGTTAGGGTTAGGGTTAGGGTTAGGATTTTTGTACGTGTTACGTTTAGGGTACGGGTTAGGGTTAGGTTTAGGGTACGGGTTAGGGTTAGGGTTAGGGGTTAGGTTTAGTGTTAGGGTTAGGTTTAGGGTACGGGTTAGGGTTAGGGTACGGTTTAGGGTTAGGGTGAGGGTTAGGGTTAGGGTTAGCATACGGGTTAGTGTTAGGTTTAGGGTTAGGGTTAGTGTTAGGGTACGGGTTAGGGTTAGGGTACGGGTAGGGTTAGGGTTAGGGTTAGGGTTAGGAAAGGGTTAGGGTTAGGATTAGGGTTAGGGTTATGGTACGGGTTAAGGTTAGGTTTAGGGTAGGGGTTAGGGTTAGGGTTAGGTTTAGGGTTAGGTTTAGGGGTTAGGGTTAGTGTTAGGGTTAGGGTACGGGTTAGGGTACGCGTTAGGGTTAGGGTTAGGGTTTGGGTTAGGGTAAGGGTTAGGTTTAGGGTTAGGGTTAGGGTAGGGGTTAGGGTTAGGTTTAGGGTTAGGGTTAGGGTACGGGTTAGGGTACGGGTTAGGTTTAGGTTTAGGGTTAGGGTACGGGTTAGGTTTAGGTTTAGGGTTAGGGTAAAGGTACGGGTTAGGTTTAAGGTTAGGGTACGGGTTAGGGTTAGGGTTAGGGTTAGGGTTAGGGTACAGGTTAGGGTTAGGGTTAGGGTTAGGGTTAGGGATAGCAACGGGTTAGGGTTAGGGTTATGGTTAGGGTTAGGGTACGGGTTAGGGTTAGGGTACGGGTTAGGGTTAGGGTTAGGGTTAGGGTTAGGGTTAGGAAAGGGTTAGGGTTAGGGTTAGGATTAGGGTTAGGGTACGGGTTAGGGTTAGGGTTAGGGTACGGGTTAGGGTTAGGGTTAGAGTTAGGGTTAGCGTTAGGTTTAGGGTACGGGTTAGGGTTGGGGTTAGGGTTAGGGGTTAGGGGTTAGGGTTAGTGTTAGGGTACGGGTTAGGGTTAGGGTTAGGGTTAGGTTTAGGGTGAGGGTAAGGGTGAGGGTTAGGGTTAGGGTTAGGTTTAGGAAAGGGTTAGGGTTAGGGTTAGGGTACGGGTTAGGGTTATGGTTAGGGTACGGAGTATGGTTAGGGTACGGGGTAGGGTTAGGGTACGGGTTAGGGTACGGGTTAGGGTTAGGGTTAGGGCACGGGTTAGGGTTAGGATTGGGTTAGGGTTAGGGTTAGGGTATGGGTTAGGGTTAGGGTACGGTTTAGGGTTAGGGTTAGGGTTAGGGTACGGGTTAGGGTTAGGGTACGGGTTAGGGTTAGGGTTAGGGTTAGGGTACGGTTTAGGTTTAGGGTTAGGTTTGGGGTACGGGTACGGGTACGGGTTAGGGTTAGGGTACGGGTTAGGTTTAGGTTTAGGGTTCGGGTTGGGGTTAGGGTTAGGGTACGGGTTAGGGTTAGAGTTAGGGTTAGGGTTAGGGTTAGGGGTTAGGGGCTAGGGTTAGGTTTAGGGTTAGTGTTAGGATACGGGTTAGGGTTAGGGTTAGGGTTAGGGTTAGGTTTAGGGTATGGCTTAGGGTTAGTGTTAGAGTAAGTGTTAGGGTTAGGTTACGGGTTAGGTTACGGGTTAGGGTTAGGGTACGGGTTAGGGTACGGTTTAGGGTACGGGTTAGGGTTAGGGTTAGGGTTAGGGCACGGGTTAGGGTTAGGGTACCGGTTAGGGTTAGTGTACAGGTTAGGGTTAGGCTTAGCGTACGGGTTAGTGTTAGGGTTAGGCGTTAGGGTTAGTTTTAGGGTTAGGGTAGGGGTTAGGTTTAGGGTACGGGTTAGGGTTAGGGTTAGGGTTAGGTTTAGGGTACGGGTTAGGGTTAGTGTACGCGTTAGGGTTATGGTTAGGGTACGGGTTAGGGTTAGGGTTGGGGGTTAGGGTTAGGGTTAGGGTTAGTGTTAGGGTTAGGGTACGGGTTAGGGTTAGGGTACGGTTTAGGGTTAGGGTTAGGGTTACGGTTAGGAAATGGGTTAGGGTTAGGGTTAGGGTTAGGGTTAGGGTACGGGTTAAGGTTAGGGTTAGGGTACGGGTTAGGGTTAGGGTTAGGGTTAGGGTTAGGGTTAGGGTTAGGGTACGGGTTAGCGTTAGGGTACGGGTTAGGGTTAGGGTTAGGGTTAGGGTGCGGTTTAGGGTTCGGGTTCGGGTTAGGGTTAGGGTTAATTTACGGGTTAGGTTTAGGGTACGGGTTAGGGTATGGGTTAGGTTGAGGGTTAGGGTTAGGGTTAGGTTTAGGAAAGGGTTAGGGTTAGGGTACGGGTTAGGTTTAGGGTTAGGGTTAGGGTACGGTGTAGGGTTAGGGTACGGGGTAGCTTTAGGGTACGGGTTAGGGTACGGGTTAGGGTTAAGGTTAGGGTATGGGTTAGGGTTAGGATTGGGTTAGGGCTAGGGTTAGGGTTAGTGTACGGTTAGGGTTAGGCTATGGGTTAGGGTTAGGGTTAGGGTTAGGGTACGGGTTAGGGTTAGTGTACGGGTTAGGGTTAGGGTTAGGGTACTGGTTAGGGTTAGGGTTAGGGTACGGGTTAGGGTTAGGGTTGGGGGTTAGGGTACGGGTTAGGGTTAGGGTTAGGTTTAGGATACAGGTTATGGTTAGGGTTAGGGGTTAGGGTTAGGGTACGAGTTAGGGTACGGGTTAGGGTTAGGTTTAGGGTATGGGTTAGGGTTAGGGTTACGGTTAGTGTTAGGGTTAAAGTACGGGTTAGGGTTAGTGTTAGTGTTAGGGTTAGGTTTAGGGGTTAGGGGTTAGGGTTAGGGTTAGGGTAAGGGTTAGGGTTAGGGTTAGGGTTAGGGTACGGGTTAGGGTAGGGTTAGGGGTTAGGGTTAGGGTTAGTGTTAGGGTTAGGCTTAGGGTACGAGTTAGGGTTAGGGTACGGGTTAGTGTTTGGGTTAGGGTACGGGTTAGGGTGAGGTTTAGGTGTTAGGGTTAAGGATAGGGTTAGGGTTAGGGTACGGGTTAGGGTTAGGGTTAGGGTACGGGTTAGGGTTAGGGTTAGGGTTAGGATTTTTGTACGTGTTAGGTTTAGGGTAGGGGTTAGGGTTAGGGTTAGGGTACGGGTTAGGGTTAGGGATAGGGGTTAGGGTTAGTGTTAGGGTTAGAGTTAGGGTACGGGTTAGTTTTAGGGTACGGTTTATGGTTAGGGTGAGGGTTAGGGTTAGGGTTAGCATACGGGTTAGGGTTAGGGTTAGGGTTAGTGTTAGGGTACGGGTTAGGGTTAGGGTAAGGGTTAGGGTTAGGGTTAGGGTTAGGGTTAGGGTTAGGAAAGGGTTAGGGTTAGGATTAGGGTTAGGGTTAGGGTACGGGTTAAGGTTAGGTTTAGGGTAGGGGTTAGGGTTAGGGTTAGGTTTAGGGTTAGGTTTAGGGGTTAGGGTTAGTGTTAGGGTTAGGGTACGGGTTAGGGTACGCGTTAGGGTTAGGGTTAGGGTTTGGGTTAGGGTAAGGGTTAGGTTTAGGGTTAGGGTTAGGGTAGGGTTTAGGGTTAGGTTTAGGGTTAGGGTTAGGGTACGGATTAGGGTACGGGTTAGGGTTAGGGTTAGGGTTAGGGTACGGGTTAGGTTTAGGTTTAGGGTTAGGGTAAGGGTACGGGTTAGGTTTAAGGTTAGGTTACCGGTTAGGGTTAGGGTTAGGGTTAGGGTTAGGGTACAGGTTAGGGTTAGGGTTAGGGTTAGGGTTAGGGTTAGGGATAGCAACGGGTTAGGGTTAGGTTTAGGGTTATGGTTAGGGTTAGGGTACGGGTTAGGGTTAGGGTACGGGTTAGGGTTAGGGTTAGGGTTAGGGTTAGGGTTAGGTTTAGGGTACGGGTTAGGGTTAGGGTTAGGGTAAGGGTTATGGTGAGGGTACGGGTTAGGGTACGGGTTAGGGTTAGGGTACGGGTTAGGGTACAGGTTAGGGTTAGGGTTAGGGTTAGGGTTAGGGTTAGGGTACGGGTTAGGGTTAGGTTACGGGTTAGGGTTAGGGTACGGGTTCGGGTTAGGGTTAGGGTACGGGTTAGGGTCAGGATTAGGGGATAGGGTTAGTGTTAGGGTTAGGGTTAGGTTACGGGTTAGGGTTAGGGTATGGGTTAGGGTTAGGGTTAGGGTTAGGATTTTTGTACGTGTTAGGTTTAGGGTACGGGTTAGGGTTAGGGTGAGGGTTAGGGTTAGGGTTAGCATACGGGTTAGTGTTAGGTTTAGGGTTAGGGTTAGTGTTAGGGTACGGGTTAGGGTTAGGGTACGGGTAAGGTTTAGTGTTAGGGTTAGGTTTAGGGTACGGGTTAGGGTTAGGGTACGGTTTAGGGTTAGGGTGAGGGTTAGGGTTAGGGTTAGCATACGGGTTAGTGTTAGGTTTAGGGTTAGGGTTAGTGTTAGGGTACGGGTTAGGGTTAGGGTACGGGTAGGGTTAGGGTTAGGGTTAGGGTTAGGAAAGGGTTAGGGTTAGGATTAGGGTTAGGGTTATGGTACGGGTTAAGGTTAGGTTTAGGGTAGGGGTTAGGGTTAGGGTTAGGTTTAGGGTTAGGTTTAGGGGTTAGGGTTAGTGTTAGGGTTAGGGTACGGGTTAGGGTACGCGTTAGGGTTAGGGTTAGGTTTTGGGTTAGGGTAAGGGTTAGGTTTAGGGTTAGGGTTAGGGTAGGGGTTAGGGTTAGGTTTAGGGTTAGGGTTAGGGTACGGGTTAGGGTACGGGTTAGGTTTAGGTTTAGGGTTAGGGTACGGGTTAGGTTTAGGTTTAGGGTTAGGGTAAGGGTACGGGTTAGGTTTAAGGTTAGGGTACGGGTTAGGGTTAGGGTTAGGGTTAGGGTTAGGGTACAGGTTAGGGTTAGGGTTAGGGTTAGGGTTAGGGATAGCAACGGGTTAGGGTTAGGGTTATGGTTAGGGTTAGGGTACGGGTTAGGGTTAGGGTACGGGTTAGGGTTAGGGTTAGGGTTAGGGTTAGGGTTAGGAAAGGGTTAGGGTTAGGGTTAGGATTAGGGTTAGGGTACGGGTTAGGGTTAGGGTTAGGGTACGGGTTAGGGTTAGGGTTAGAGTTAGGGTTAGGGTTAGGTTTAGGGTACGGGTTAGGGTTGGGGTTAGGGTTAGGGGTTAGGGGTTAGGGTTAGTGTTAGGGTACGGGTTAGGGTTAGGGTTAGGGTTAGGTTTAGGGTGAGGGTAAGGGTGAGGGTTAGGGTTAGGGTTAGGTTTAGGAAAGGGTTAGGGTTAGGGTTAGGGTACGGGTTAGGGTTATGGTTAGGGTACGGAGTATGGTTAGGGTACGGGGTAGGGTTAGGGTACGGGTTAGGGTACGGGTTAGGGTTAGGGTTAGGGCACGGGTTAGGGTTAGGATTGGGTTAGGGTTAGGGTTAGGGTATGGGTTAGGGTTAGGGTACGGTTTAGGGTTAGGGTTAGGGTTAGGGTACGGGTTAGGGTTAGGGTACGGGTTAGGGTTAGGGTTAGGGTTAGGGTACGGTTTAGGTTTAGGGTTAGGTTTGGGGTACGGGTACGGGTACGGGTTAGGGTTAGGGTACGGGTTAGGTTTAGGTTTAGGGTTCGGGTTGGGGTTAGGGTTAGGGTACGGGTTAGGGTTAGAGTTAGGGTTAGGGTTAGGGTTAGGGGTTAGGGGCTAGGGTTAGGTTTAGGGTTAGTGTTAGGATACGGGTTAGGGTTAGGGTTAGGGTTAGGGTTAGGTTTAGGGTATGGCTTAGGGTTAGTGTTAGAGTAAGGGTTAGGGTTAGGTTACGGGTTAGGTTACGGGTTAGGGTTAGGGTACGGGTTAGGGTACGGTTTAGGGTACGGGTTAGGGTTAGGGTTAGGGTTAGGGCACGGGTTAGGGTTAGGGTACCGGTTAGGGTTAGTGTACAGGTTAGGGTTAGGCTTAGCGTACGGGTTAGTGTTAGGGTTAGGCGTTAGGGTTAGTTTTAGGGTTAGGGTAGGGGTTAGGTTTAGGGTACGGGTTAGGGTTAGGGTTAGGGTTAGGTTTAGGGTACGGGTTAGGGTTAGTGTACGCGTTAGGGTTATGGTTAGGGTACGGGTTAGGGTTAGGGTTGGGGGTTAGGGTTAGGGTTAGGGTTAGTGTTAGGGTTAGGGTACGGGTTAGGGTTAGGGTACGGTTTAGGGTTAGGGTTAGGGTTACGGTTAGGAAATGGGTTAGGGTTAGGGTTAGGGTTAGGGTTAGGGTACGGGTTAAGGTTAGGGTTAGGGTACGGGTTAGGGTTAGGGTTAGGGTTAGGGTTAGGGTTAGGGTACGGGTTAGCGTTAGGGTACGGGTTAGGGTTAGGGTTAGGGTTAGGGTGCGGTTTAGGGTTCGGGTTCGGGTTAGGGTTAGGGTTAATTTACGGGTTAGGTTTAGGGTATTGGTTAGGGTATGGGTTAGGTTGAGGGTTAGGGTTAGGGTTAGGTTTAGGAAAGGGTTAGGGTTAGGGTACGGGTTAGGTTTAGGGTTAGGGTTAGGGTACGGTGTAGGGTTAGGGTACGGGGTAGCTTTAGGGTACGGGTTAGGGTACGGGTTAGGGTTAAGGTTAGGGTATGGGTTAGGGTTAGGATTGGGTTAGGGCTAGGGTTAGGGTTAGTGTACGGTTAGGGTTAGGCTATGGGTTAGGGTTAGGGTTAGGGTTAGGGTACGGGTTAGGGTTAGTGTACGGGTTAGGGTTAGGGTTAGGGTACTGGTTAGGGTTAGGGTTAGGGTACGGGTTAGGGTTAGGGTTGGGGGTTAGGGTACGGGTTAGGGTTAGGGTTAGGTTTAGGATACAGGTTATGGTTAGGGTTAGGGGTTAGGGTTAGGGTACGAGTTAGGGTACGGGTTAGGGTTAGGTTTAGGGTATGGGTTAGGGTTAGGGTTACGGTTAGTGTTAGGGTTAAAGTACGGGTTAGGGTTAGTGTTAGTGTTAGGGTTAGGTTTAGGGGTTAGGGGTTAGGGTTAGGGTTAGGGTAAGGGTTAGGGTTAGGGTTAGGGTTAGGGTACGGGTTAGGGTAGGGTTAGGGGTTAGGGTTAGGGTTAGTGTTAGGGTTAGGCTTAGGGTACGAGTTAGGGTTAGGGTACGGGTTAGTGTTTGGGTTAGGGTACGGGTTAGGGTGAGGTTTAGGTGTTAGGGTTAAGGATAGGGTTAGGTATAGGGTACGGGTTAGGGTTAGGGTTAGGGTACGGGTTAGGGTTAGGGTTAGGGTTAGGATTTTTGTACGTGTTAGGTTTAGGGTAGGGGTTAGGGTTAGGGTTAGGGTACGGGTTAGGGTTAGGGATAGGGGTTAGGGTTAGTGTTAGGGTTAGAGTTAGGGTACGGGTTAGTTTTATGGTACGGTTTATGGTTAGGGTGAGGGTTAGGGTTAGGGTTAGCATACGGGTTAGGGTTAGGGTTAGGGTTAGTGTTAGGGTACGGGTTAGGGTTAGGGTAAGGGTTAGGGTTAGGGTTAGGGTTAGGGTTAGGGTTAGGAAAGGGTTAGGGTTAGGATTAGGGTTAGGGTTAGGGTACGGGTTAAGGTTAGGTTTAGGGTAGGGGTTAGGGTTAGGGTTAGGTTTAGGGTTAGGTTTAGGGGTTAGGGTTAGTGTTAGGGTTAGGGTACGGGTTAGGGTACGCGTTAGGGTTAGGGTTAGGGTTTGGGTTAGGGTAAGGGTTAGGTTTAGGGTTAGGGTTAGGGTAGGGTTTAGGGTTAGGTTTAGGGTTAGGGTTAGGGTACGGATTAGGGTACGGGTTAGGGTTAGGGTTAGGGTTAGGGTACGGGTTAGGTTTAGGTTTAGGGTTAGGGTAAGGGTACGGGTTAGGTTTAAGGTTAGGTTACCGGTTAGGGTTAGGGTTAGGGTTAGGGTTAGGGTACAGGTTAGGGTTAGGGTTAGGGTTAGTGTTAGGGATAGCAACGGGTTAGGGTTAGGGTTAGGGTTATGGTTAGGGTTAGGGTACGGGTTAGGGTTAGGGTACGGGTTAGGGTTAGGGTTAGGGTTAGGGTTAGGGTTAGGGTTAGGTTTAGGGTACGGGTTAGGGTTAGGGTTAGGGTAAGGGTTATGGTGAGGGTACGGGTTAGGGTACGGGTTAGGGCTAGGGTACGGGTTAGGGTACAGGTTAGGGTTAGGGTTAGGGTTAGGGTTAGGGTTAGGGTACGGGTTAGGGTTAGGTTACGGGTTAGGGTTAGGGTACGGGTTCGGGTTAGGGTTAGGGTACGGGTTAGGGTCAGGATTAGGGGATAGGGTTAGTGTTAGGGTTAGGGTTAGGTTACGGGTTAGGGTTAGGGTATGGGTTAGGGTTAGGGTTAGGGTTAGGATTTTTGTACGTGTTAGGTTTAGGGTACGGGTTAGGGTTAGGGTTAGGGTACGGGTTAGTGTTAGGGTTAGGGGTTAGGGTTAGTGTTAGGGTTAGTGTTAGGGTACGGGTTAGGGTTAGGGTACGGTTTAGGGTTAGGGTGAGTGTTAGGGTTAGGGTTAGCATACGGGTTAGGGTTAGGGTTAGGGTTAGGGTTATTGTTAGGGTACGGGTTAGTGTTAGGGTACGGGTTAGGGTTAGGGTTAGGGTTAGGGTTAGGAAAGGGTTAGGGTTAGGATTAGGGTTAAGTTTAGGGTACGGGTTAAGGTTAGGGTTAGGGTAGGGGTTAGGGTTAGGGTTAGGGTTAGGTTTAGGGGTTAGGGTTAGGGTTAGGGTTAGGGTACGGGTTAGGGTACGGGTTAGGGTTAGTGTTAGGGTTAGATTTAGGGTTAGGGTAAGGGTTAGGTTTAGGGTTAGGGTTAGGGTAGGTGTTAGGGTTAGGTTTAGGGTTAGGGTACGGGTTAGGTTTAAGGTTAGGGTACGGGTTAGGGTTAGGGTTAGGGTTAGTGTTAGGGTACAGGTTAGGGTTAGGGTTAGGGTTAGGGTTAGAGTTAGTGTTAGGGTACGGGTTAGGTTTAGGGTTAGGGTTAGGGTTAGGGTACGGGTTAGGTTTAAGGTTAGGGTACGGGTTAGGGTTAGGGTTAGGGTTAGGGTTAGGGTACAGGTTAGGGTTAGGGTTAGGGTTAGGGTTAGTGTTAGGGATAGCAACGGGTTAGGGTTAGGGTTAGGGTTATGGTTAGGGTTAGGGTACGGGTTAGGGTTAGGGTACGGGTTAGGGTTAGGGTTAGGGTTAGGGTTAGGGTTAGGAAAGGGTTAGGGTTAGGGTACGGGTTAGGGTTAGGGTTAGGGTACGGGTTAGGGTGAGGGTTAGGGTTAGGGTTAGGTTTAGAGTACGGGTTAGGGTTGGAGTTAGGGTTAGGGGTTAAGGGTTAGGGTTAGTGTAAGGGTACGGGTTAGGGTTAGGGTTAGGGTTAGGGTGAGGGTAAGGGTGAGGGTTAGGGTTAGGGTTAGGTTTAGGAAAGGGTTAGGGTTAGGGTTAGGGTACGGGTTAGGGTTAGGGTTAGGGTACGGAGTATGGTTAGGGTACGGGGTAGGGTTAGGGTACGGGTTAGGGTACGGGTTAGGGTTAGTGTTAGGGTACGGGTTAGGGTTAGGGTAAGGGTTAGGGTACGGGTTAGTGTTAGGGTTAGGGTTAGGTTTAGGGTACGGGTTAGGGTTAGGGTTAGGGTAAGGGTTATGGTTAGGGTACGGGTTAGGGTACGTGTTAGGGTTAGGGTACGGGTTAGGTTACAGGTTAGGGTTAGGGTTAGGGTTAGGGTACGGGTTAGGGTTAGGTTACGGGTTAGGGTTAGGGTACGGGTTACGGTTAGGGTTAGTGTACGGATTAGGTTTAGGATTAGGGGATAGGTTTATGGTTAGGGTTAGGGTTAGGTTACGGGTTAGGGTTAGGGTACGGGTTAGGGTTAGGGTTAGGGTTAGGATTTTTGTACGTGTTACGTTTAGGGTACGGGTTAGGGTTAGGTTTAGGGTACGGGTTAGGGTTAGGGTTAGGGGTTAGGTTTAGTGTTAGGGTTAGGTTTAGGGTACGGGTTAGGGTTAGGGTACGGTTTAGGGTTAGGGTGAGGGTTAGGGTTAGGGTTAGCATACGGGTTAGTGTTAGGTTTAGGGTTAGGGTTAGTGTTAGGGTACGGGTTAGGGTTAGGGTACGGGTAGGGTTAGGGTTAGGGTTAGGGTTAGGAAAGGGTTAGTGTTAGGATTAGGGTTAGGGTTATGGTACGGGTTAAGGTTAGGTTTAGGGTAGGGGTTAGGGTTAGGGTTAGGTTTAGGGTTAGGTTTAGGGGTTAGGGTTAGTGTTAGGGTTAGGGTACGGGTTAGGGTACGCGTTAGGGTTAGGGTTAGGGTTTGGGTTAGGGTAAGGGTTAGGTTTAGGGTTAGGGTTAGGGTAGGGGTTAGGGTTAGGTTTAGGGTTAGGGTTAGGGTACGGGTTAGGGTACGGGTTAGGTTTAGGTTTAGGGTTAGGGTACGGGTTAGGTTTAGGTTTAGGGTTAGGGTAAGGGTACGGGTTAGGTTTAAGGTTAGGGTACGGGTTAGGGTTAGGGTTAGGGTTAGGGTTAGGGTACAGGTTAGGGTTAGGGTTAGGGTTAGGGTTAGGGATAGCAACGGGTTAGGGTTAGGGTTATGGTTAGGGTTAGGGTACGGGTTAGGGTTAGGGTACGGGTTAGGGTTAGGGTTAGGGTTAGGGTTAGGGTTAGGAAAGGGTTAGGGTTAGGGTTAGGATTAGGGTTAGGGTACGGGTTAGGGTTAGGGTTAGGGTACGGGTTAGGGTTAGGGTTAGAGTTAGGGTTAGGGTTAGGTTTAGGGTACGGGTTAGGGTTGGGGTTAGGGTTAGGGGTTAGGGGTTAGGGTTAGTGTTAGGGTACGGGTTAGGGTTAGGGTTAGGGTTAGGTTTAGGGTGAGGGTAAGGGTGAGGGTTAGGGTTAGGGTTAGGTTTAGGAAAGGGTTAGGGTTAGGGTTAGGGTACGGGTTAGGGTTATGGTTAGGGTACGGAGTATGGTTAGGGTACGGGGTAGGGTTAGGGTACGGGTTAGGGTACGGGTTAGGGTTAGGGTTAGGGCACGGGTTAGGGTTAGGATTGGGTTAGGGTTAGGGTTAGGGTATGGGTTAGGGTTAGGGTACGGTTTAGGGTTAGGGTTAGGGTTAGGGTACGGGTTAGGGTTAGGGTACGGGTTAGGGTTAGGGTTAGGGTTAGGGTACGGTTTAGGTTTAGGGTTAGGTTTGGGGTACGGGTACGGGTACGGGTTAGGGTTAGGGTACGGGTTAGGTTTAGGTTTAGGGTTCGGGTTGGGGTTAGGGTTAGGGTACGGGTTAGGGTTAGAGTTAGGGTTAGGGTTAGGGTTAGGGGTTAGGGGCTAGGGTTAGGTTTAGGGTTAGTGTTAGGATACGGGTTAGGGTTAGGGTTAGGGTTAGGGTTAGGTTTAGGGTATGGCTTAGGGTTAGTGTTAGAGTAAGGGTTAGGGTTAGGTTACGGGTTAGGTTACGGGTTAGGGTTAGGGTACGGGTTAGGGTACGGTTTAGGGTACGGGTTAGGGTTAGGGTTAGGGTTAGGGCACGGGTTAGGGTTAGGGTACCGGTTAGGGTTAGTGTACAGGTTAGGGTTAGGCTTAGCGTACGGGTTAGTGTTAGGGTTAGGCGTTAGGGTTAGTTTTAGGGTTAGGGTAGGGGTTAGGTTTAGGGTACGGGTTAGGGTTAGGGTTAGGGTTAGGTTTAGGGTACGGGTTAGGGTTAGTGTACGCGTTAGGGTTATGGTTAGGGTACGGGTTAGGGTTAGGGTTGGGGGTTAGGGTTAGGGTTAGGGTTAGTGTTAGGGTTAGGGTACGGGTTAGGGTTAGGGTACGGTTTAGGGTTAGGGTTAGGGTTACGGTTAGGAAATGGGTTAGGGTTAGGGTTAGGGTTAGGGTTAGGGTACGGGTTAAGGTTAGGGTTAGGGTACGGGTTAGGGTTAGGGTTAGGGTTAGGGTTAGGGTTAGGGTACGGGTTAGCGTTAGGGTACGGGTTAGGGTTAGGGTTAGGGTTAGGGTGCGGTTTAGGGTTCGGGTTCGGGTTAGGGTTAGGGTTAATTTACGGGTTAGGTTTAGGGTACGGGTTAGGGTATGGGTTAGGTTGAGGGTTAGGGTTAGGGTTAGGTTTAGGAAAGGGTTAGGGTTAGGGTACGGGTTAGGTTTAGGGTTAGGGTTAGGGTACGGTGTAGGGTTAGGGTACGGGGTAGCTTTAGGGTACGGGTTAGGGTACGGGTTAGGGTTAAGGTTAGGGTATGGGTTAGGGTTAGGATTGGGTTAGGGCTAGGGTTAGGGTTAGTGTACGGTTAGGGTTAGGCTATGGGTTAGGGTTAGGGTTAGGGTTAGGGTACGGGTTAGGGTTAGTGTACGGGTTAGGGTTAGGGTTAGGGTACTGGTTAGGGTTAGGGTTAGGGTACGGGTTAGGGTTAGGGTTGGGGGTTAGGGTACGGGTTAGGGTTAGGGTTAGGTTTAGGATACAGGTTATGGTTAGGGTTAGGGGTTAGGGTTAGGGTACGAGTTAGGGTACGGGTTAGGGTTAGGTTTAGGGTATGGGTTAGGGTTAGGGTTACGGTTAGTGTTAGGGTTAAAGTACGGGTTAGGGTTAGTGTTAGTGTTAGGGTTAGGTTTAGGGGTTAGGGGTTAGGGTTAGGGTTAGGGTAAGGGTTAGGGTTAGGGTTAGGGTTAGGGTACGGGTTAGGGTAGGGTTAGGGGTTAGGGTTAGGGTTAGTGTTAGGGTTAGGCTTAGGGTACGAGTTAGGGTTAGGGTACGGGTTAGTGTTTGGGTTAGGGTACGGGTTAGGGTGAGGTTTAGGTGTTAGGGTTAAGGATAGGGTTAGGGTTAGGGTACGGGTTAGGGTTAGGGTTAGGGTACGGGTTAGGGTTAGGGTTAGGGTTAGGATTTTTGTACGTGTTAGGTTTAGGGTAGGGGTTAGGGTTAGGGTTAGGGTACGGGTTAGGGTTAGGGATAGGGGTTAGGGTTAGTGTTAGGGTTAGAGTTAGGGTACGGGTTAGTTTTAGGGTACGGTTTATGGTTAGGGTGAGGGTTAGGGTTAGGGTTAGCATACGGGTTAGGGTTAGGGTTAGGGTTAGTGTTAGGGTACGGGTTAGGGTTAGGGTAAGGGTTAGGGTTAGGGTTAGGGTTAGGGTTAGGGTTAGGAAAGGGTTAGGGTTAGGATTAGGGTTAGGGTTAGGGTACGGGTTAAGGTTAGGTTTAGGGTAGGGGTTAGGGTTAGGGTTAGGTTTAGGGTTAGGTTTAGGGGTTAGGGTTAGTGTTAGGGTTAGGGTACGGGTTAGGGTACGCGTTAGGGTTAGGGTTAGGGTTTGGGTTAGGGTAAGGGTTAGGTTTAGGGTTAGGGTTAGGGTAGGGTTTAGGGTTAGGTTTAGGGTTAGGGTTAGGGTACGGATTAGGGTACGGGTTAGGGTTAGGGTTAGGGTTAGGGTACGGGTTAGGTTTAGGTTTAGGGTTAGGGTAAGGGTACGGGTTAGGTTTAAGGTTAGGTTACCGGTTAGGGTTAGGGTTAGGGTTAGGGTTAGGGTACAGGTTAGGGTTAGGGTTAGGGTTAGGGTTAGGGTTAGGGATAGCAACGGGTTAGGGTTAGGTTTAGGGTTATGGTTAGGGTTAGGGTACGGGTTAGGGTTAGGGTACGGGTTAGGGTTAGGGTTAGGGTTAGGGTTAGGGTTAGGTTTAGGGTACGGGTTAGGGTTAGGGTTAGGGTAAGGGTTATGGTGAGGGTACGGGTTAGGGTACGGGTTAGGGTTAGGGTACGGGTTAGGGTACAGGTTAGGGTTAGGGTTAGGGTTAGGGTTAGGGTTAGGGTACGGGTTAGGGTTAGGTTACGGGTTAGGGTTAGGGTACGGGTTCGGGTTAGGGTTAGGGTACGGGTTAGGGTCAGGATTAGGGGATAGGGTTAGTGTTAGGGTTAGGGTTAGGTTACGGGTTAGGGTTAGGGTATGGGTTAGGGTTAGGGTTAGGGTTAGGATTTTTGTACGTGTTAGGTTTAGGGTACGGGTTAGGGTTAGGGTGAGGGTTAGGGTTAGGGTTAGCATACGGGTTAGTGTTAGGTTTAGGGTTAGGGTTAGTGTTAGGGTACGGGTTAGGGTTAGGGTACGGGTAAGGTTTAGTGTTAGGGTTAGGTTTAGGGTACGGGTTAGGGTTAGGGTACGGTTTAGGGTTAGGGTGAGGGTTAGGGTTAGGGTTAGCATACGGGTTAGTGTTAGGTTTAGGGTTAGGGTTAGTGTTAGGGTACGGGTTAGGGTTAGGGTACGGGTAGGGTTAGGGTTAGGGTTAGGGTTAGGAAAGGGTTAGGGTTAGGATTAGGGTTAGGGTTATGGTACGGGTTAAGGTTAGGTTTAGGGTAGGGTTTAGGGTTAGGGTTAGGTTTAGGGTTAGGTTTAGGGGTTAGGGTTAGTGTTAGGGTTAGGGTACGGGTTAGGGTACGCGTTAGGGTTAGGGTTAGGGTTTGGGTTAGGGTAAGGGTTAGGTTTAGGGTTAGGGTTAGGGTAGGGGTTAGGGTTAGGTTTAGGGTTAGGGTTAGGGTACGGGTTAGGGTACGGGTTAGGTTTAGGTTTAGGGTTAGGGTACGGGTTAGGTTTAGGTTTAGGGTTAGGGTAAGGGTACGGGTTAGGTTTAAGGTTAGTGTACGGGTTAGGGTTAGGGTTAGGGTTAGGGTTAGGGTACAGGTTAGGGTTAGGGTTAGGGTTAGGGTTAGGGATAGCAACGGGTTAGGGTTAGGGTTATGGTTAGGGTTAGGGTATGGGTTAGGGTTAGGGTACGGGTTAGGGTTAGGGTTAGGGTTAGGGTTAGGGTTAGGAAAGGGTTAGGTTTAGGGTTAGGATTAGGGTTAGGGTACGGGTTAGGGTTAGGGTTAGGGTACGGGTTAGGGTTAGGGTTAGAGTTAGGGTTAGGGTTAGGTTTAGGGTACGGGTTAGGGTTGGGGTTAGGGTTAGGGGTTAGGGGTTAGGGTTAGTGTTAGGGTACGGGTTAGGGTTAGGGTTAGGGTTAGGTTTAGGGTGAGGGTAAGGGTGAGGGTTAGGGTTAGGGTTAGGTTTAGGAAAGGGTTAGGGTTAGGGTTAGGGTACGGGTTAGGGTTATGGTTAGGGTACGGAGTATGGTTAGGGTACGGGGTAGGGTTAGGGTACGGGTTAGGGTACGGGTTAGGGTTAGGGTTAGGGCACGGGTTAGGGTTAGGATTGGGTTAGGGTTAGGGTTAGGGTATGGGTTAGGGTTAGGGTACGGTTTAGGGTTAGGGTTAGGGTTAGGGTACGGGTTAGGGTTAGGGTACGGGTTAGGGTTAGGGTTAGGGTTAGGGTACGGTTTAGGTTTAGGGTTAGGTTTGGGGTACGGGTACGGGTACGGGTTAGGGTTAGGGTACGGGTTAGGTTTAGGTTTAGGGTTCGGGTTGGGGTTAGGGTTAGGGTACGGGTTAGGGTTAGAGTTAGGGTTAGGGTTAGGGTTAGGGGTTAGGGGCTAGGGTTAGGTTTAGGGTTAGTGTTAGGATACGGGTTAGGGTTAGGGTTAGGGTTAGGGTTAGGTTTAGGGTATGGCTTAGGGTTAGTGTTAGAGTAAGGGTTAGGGTTAGGTTACGGGTTAGGTTACGGGTTAGGGTTAGGGTACGGGTTAGGGTACGGTTTAGGGTACGGGTTAGGGTTAGGGTTAGGGTTAGGGCACGGGTTAGGGTTAGGGTACCGGTTAGGGTTAGTGTACAGGTTAGGGTTAGGCTTAGCGTACGGGTTAGTGTTAGGGTTAGGCGTTAGGGTTAGTTTTAGGGTTAGGGTAGGGGTTAGGTTTAGGGTACGGGTTAGGGTTAGGGTTAGGGTTAGGTTTAGGGTACGGGTTAGGGTTAGTGTACGCGTTAGGGTTATGGTTAGGGTACGGGTTAGGGTTAGGGTTGGGGGTTAGGGTTAGGGTTAGGGTTAGTGTTAGGGTTAGGGTACGGGTTAGGGTTAGGGTACGGTTTAGGGTTAGGGTTAGGGTTACGGTTAGGAAATGGGTTAGGGTTAGGGTTAGGGTTAGGGTTAGGGTACGGGTTAAGGTTAGGGTTAGGGTACGGGTTAGGGTTAGGGTTAGGGTTAGGGTTAGGGTACGGGTTAGCGTTAGGGTACGGGTTAGGGTTAGGGTTAGGGTTAGGGTGCGGTTTAGGGTTCGGGTTCGGGTTAGGGTTAGGGTTAATTTACGGGTTAGGTTTAGGGTATTGGTTAGGGTATGGGTTAGGTTGAGGGTTAGGGTTAGGTTTAGGTTTAGGAAAGGGTTAGGGTTAGGGTACGGGTTAGGTTTAGGGTTAGGGTTAGGGTACGGTGTAGGGTTAGGGTACGGGGTAGCTTTAGGGTACGGGTTAGGGTACGGGTTAGGGTTAAGGTTAGGGTATGGGTTAGGGTTAGGATTGGGTTAGGGCTAGGGTTAGGGTTAGTGTACGGTTAGGGTTAGGCTATGGGTTAGGGTTAGGTTTAGGGTTAGGGTACGGGTTAGGGTTAGTGTACGGGTTAGGGTTAGGGTTAGGGTACTGGTTAGGGTTAGGGTTAGGGTACGGGTTAGGGTTAGGGTTGGGGGTTAGGGTACGGGTTAGGGTTAGGGTTAGGTTTAGGATACAGGTTATGGTTAGGGTTAGGGGTTAGGGTTAGGGTACGAGTTAGGGTACGGGTTAGGGTTAGGTTTAGGGTATGGGTTAGGGTTAGGGTTACGGTTAGTGTTAGGGTTAAAGTACGGGTTAGGGTTAGTGTTAGTGTTAGGGTTAGGTTTAGGGGTTAGGGGTTAGGGTTAGGGTTAGGGTAAGGGTTAGGGTTAGGGTTAGGGTTAGGGTTAGGGTACGGGTTAGGGTAGGGTTAGGGGTTAGGGTTAGGGTTAGTGTTAGGGTTAGGCTTAGGGTACGAGTTAGGGTTAGGGTACGGGTTAGTGTTTGGGTTAGGGTACGGGTTAGGGTGAGGTTTAGGTGTTAGGGTTAAGGATAGGGTTAGGGTTAGGGTACGGGTTAGGGTTAGGGTTAGGGTACGGGTTAGGGTTAGGGTTAGGGTTAGGATTTTTGTACGTGTTAGGTTTAGGGTAGGGGTTAGGGTTAGGGTTAGGGTACGGGTTAGGGTTAGGGATAGGGGTTAGGGTTAGTGTTAGGGTTAGAGTTAGGGTACGGGTTAGTTTTAGGGTACGGTTTATGGTTAGGGTGAGGGTTAGGGTTAGGGTTAGCATACGGGTTAGGGTTAGGGTTAGGGTTAGTGTTAGGGTACGGGTTAGGGTTAGGGTAAGGGTTAGGGTTAGGGTTAGGGTTAGGGTTAGAAAAGGGTTAGGGTTAGGATTAGGGTTAGGGTTAGGGTACGGGTTAAGGTTAGGTTTAGGGTAGGGGTTAGGGTTAGGGTTAGGTTTAGGGTTAGGTTTAGGGGTTAGGGTTAGTGTTAGGGTTAGGGTACGGGTTAGGGTACGCGTTAGGGGTAGGGTTAGGGTTTGGGTTAGGGTAAGGGTTAGGTTTAGGGTTAGGGTTAGGGTAGGGTTTAGGGTTAGGTTTAGGGTTAGGGTTAGGGTACGGATTAGGGTACGGGTTAGGGTTAGGGTTAGGGTTAGGGTACGGGTTAGGTTTAGGTTTAGGGTTAGGGTAAGGGTACGGGTTAGGTTTAAGGTTAGGGTACCGGTTAGGGTTAGGGTTAGGCTTAGGGTTAGGGTACAGGTTAGGGTTAGGGTTAGGGTTAGGGTTAGGGTTAGGGTTAGGGATAGCAACGGGTTAGGGTTAGGGTTAGGGTTATGGTTAGGGTTAGGGTACGGGTTAGGGTTAGGGTACGGGTTAGGGTTAGGGTTAGGGTTAGGGTTAGGGTTAGGGTTAGGGTTAGGAAAGGGTTAGGGTTAGGGTTAGGATTAGGGTTAGGGTACGGGTTAGGGTTAGGGTTAGGGTACGGGTTAGTGTTAGGGTTAGGGTTAGGGTTAGGGTTAGGTTTAGGGTACGGGTTAGGGTTGGGGTTAGGGTTAGGGGTTAGGGGTTAGGGTTAGTGTTAGGGTACGGGTTAGGGTTAGGGTTAGGGTTAGGATTAGGGTGAGGGTAAGGGTGAGGGTTAGGGTTAGGGTTAGGTTTAGGAAAGGGTTAGGGTTAGGGTTAGGGTACGGGTTAGGGTTATGGTTAGGGTACGGAGTATGGTTAGGGTACGGGGTAGGGTTAGGGTACGGGTTAGGGTACGGGTTAGGGTTAGGGTTAGGCCACGGTTTAGGGTTAGGATTGGGTTAGGGTTAGGGTTAGGGTATGGGTTAGGGTTAGGGTACGGTTTAGGGTTAGGGTTAGGGTTAGGGTACGGGTTAGGGTTAGGGTACGGGTTAGGGTTAGGGTTAGAGTTAGGGTACGGGTTAGGGTTAGAGTTAGGGTTAGGGTTAGGTTTAGGGGTTAGGGGCTAGGGTTAGGTTTAGGGTTAGTGTTAGGATACGGGTTAGGGTTAGGGTTAGGGTTAGGGTTAGGTTTAGGGTATGGCTTAGGGTTAGTGTTAGAGTAAGGGTTAGGGTTAGGTTACGGGTTAGGTTACGGGTTAGGGTTAGGGTACGGGTTAGGGTACGGTTTAGGGTACGGGTTAGGGTTAGGGTTAGGGTTAGGGCATGGGTTAGGGTTAGGGTACCGGTTAGGGTTAGGGTACAGGTTAGGGTTAGGCTTAGCGTACGGGTTAGTGTTAGGGTTAGGCGTTAGGGTTAGTTTTAGGGTTAGCGTAGGGGTTAGGTTTAGGGTACGGGTTAGGGTTAGGGTTAGGGTTAGGTTTAGGGTACGTGTTAGGGTTAGGGTACGCGTTAGGGTTATGGTTAGGGTACGGGTTAGGGTTAGGGTTGGGGGTTAGGGTTAGGGTTAGGGTTAGTGTTAGGGTACGGGTTAGGGTTTGGGTTAGGGTTAGCGTACGGATTAGGGTTAGGGTTAGGGTTAGTGTTAGGGTTAGGGTACGGGTTAGGGTTAGGGTACGGTTTAGGGTTAGGGTTAGGGTTACGGTTAGGAAATGGGTTAGGGTTAGGGTTAGGGTTAGGGTTAGGGTACGGGTTAAGGTTAGGGTTAGGGTACGGGTTAGGGTTAGGGTTAGCGTTAGGGTTAGGGTTAGGGTACGGGTTAGCGTTAGGGTATGGGTTAGAGTTAGGGTTAGGGTTAGGGTGCGGTTTAGGGTTCGGGTTCGGGTTAGGGTTAGGGTTAATTTACGGGTTAGGTTTAGGGTACGGGTTAGGGTATGGGTTAGGTTGAGGGTTAGGGTTAGGGTTAGGTTTAGGAAAGGGTTAGGGTTAGGGTACGGGTTAGGTTTAGGGTTAGGGTTAGGGTCCGGGGTAGGGTTAGGGTACGGGGTAGATTTAGGGTACGGGATAGGGTACGGGTTAGGGTTAAGGTTAGGTTATGGGTTAGGGTTAGGATTGGGTTAGGGCTAGGGTTAGGGTTAGTGTACGGTTAGGGTTAGGCTATGGGTTAGGGTTAGGGTTAGGGTTAGGGTACGGGTTAGGGTTAGTGTACGGGTTAGGTTTAGGGTTAGGGTACTGGTTAGGGTTAGGGTTAGGGTACGGGTTAGGGTTAGGGTTGGGGGTTAGGGTACGGGTTAGGGTTAGGGTTAGGTTTAGGATACAGGTTATGGTTAGGGTTAGGGGTTAGGGTTAGTGTACGAGTTAGGGTACGGGTTAGGGTTAGGTTTAGGGTATGGGTTAGGGTTAGGGTTACGGTTAGTGTTAGGGTTAAAGTACGGGTTAGGGTTAGTGTTAGTGTTAGGGTTAGGTTTAGGGGTTAGGGGTTAGGGTTAGGGTTAAGGTAAGGGTTAGGGTTAGGGTTAGGGTACGGGTTAGGGTAGGGTTAGGGGTTAGGGTTAGGGTTAGTGTTAGGGTTAGGCTTAGGGTACGAGTTAGGGTTAGGGTACGGGTTAGTGTTAGGGTTAGGGTACGGGTTAGGGTGAGGTTTAGGTGTTAGGGTTAAGGATAGGGTTAGGGTTAGGGTACGGGTTAGGGTTAGGGTTAGGGTACGGGTTAGGTTTAGGGTTAGCGTTAGGATTTTTGTACGTGTTAGGTTTAGGGTAGGGGTTAGGGTTAGGGTTAGGGTACGGGTTAGGGTTAGGGTTAGGGGTTAGGGTTAGTGTTAGTGTTAGAGTTAGGGTACGGGTTAGTTTTAGGGTACGGTTTAGGGTTAGTGTGAGGGTTAGGGTTAGGGTTAGCATACGGGTTAGGGTTAGGGTTAGGGTTAGTGTTAGGGTAAGGGTTAGGGTCAGGGTAAGGGTTAGGGATAGGTTTAGGGTTAGGGTTAGGGTTAGGGTTAGAAAAGGGTTAGGGTTAGGATTAGGGTTAGGGTTAGGGTACGGGTTAAGGTTAGGTTTAGGGTAGGGGTTAGGGTTAGGGTTAGGTTTAGGGTTAGGTTTAGGGGTTAGGGTTAGTGTTAGGGTTAGGGTACGGGTTAGGGTACGCGTTAGGGGTAGGGTTAGGGTTTGGGTTAGGGTAAGGGTTAGGTTTAGGGTTAGGGTTAGGGTAGGGTTTAGGGTTAGGTTTAGGGTTAGGGTTAGGGTACGGATTAGGGTACGGGTTAGGGTTAGGGTTAGGGTTAGGGTACGGGTTAGGTTTAGGTTTAGGGTTAGGGTAAGGGTACGGGTTAGGTTTAAGGTTAGGGTACCGGTTAGGGTTAGGGTTAGGCTTAGGGTTAGGGTACAGGTTAGGGTTAGGGTTAGGGTTAGGGTTAGGGTTAGGGTTAGGGATAGCAACGGGTTAGGGTTAGGGTTAGGGTTATGGTTAGGGTTAGGGTACGGGTTAGGGTTAGGGTACGGGTTAGGGTTAGGGTTAGGGTTAGGGTTAGGGTTAGGGTTAGGGTTAGGAAAGGGTTAGGGTTAGGGTTAGGATTAGGGTTAGGGTACGGGTTAGGGTTAGGGTTAGGGTACGGGTTAGTGTTAGGGTTAGGGTTAGGGTTAGGGTTAGGTTTAGGGTACGGGTTAGGGTTGGGGTTAGGGTTAGGGGTTAGGGGTTAGGGTTAGTGTTAGGGTACGGGTTAGGGTTAGGGTTAGGGTTAGGATTAGGGTGAGGGTAAGGGTGAGGGTTAGGGTTAGGGTTAGGTTTAGGAAAGGGTTAGGGTTAGGGTTAGGGTACGGGTTAGGGTTATGGTTAGGGTACGGAGTATGGTTAGGGTACGGGGTAGGGTTAGGGTACGGGTTAGGGTACGGGTTAGGGTTAGGGTTAGGCCACGGTTTAGGGTTAGGATTGGGTTAGGGTTAGGGTTAGGGTATGGGTTAGGGTTAGGGTACGGTTTAGGGTTAGGGTTAGGGTTAGGGTACGGGTTAGGGTTAGGGTACGGGTTAGGGTTAGGGTTAGAGTTAGGGTACGGGTTAGGGTTAGAGTTAGGGTTAGGGTTAGGTTTAGGGGTTAGGGGCTAGGGTTAGGTTTAGGGTTAGTGTTAGGATACGGGTTAGGGTTAGGGTTAGGGTTAGGGTTAGGTTTAGGGTATGGCTTAGGGTTAGTGTTAGAGTAAGGGTTAGGGTTAGGTTACGGGTTAGGTTACGGGTTAGGGTTAGGGTACGGGTTAGGGTACGGTTTAGGGTACGGGTTAGGGTTAGGGTTAGGGTTAGGGCATGGGTTAGGGTTAGGGTACCGGTTAGGGTTAGGGTACAGGTTAGGGTTAGGCTTAGCGTACGGGTTAGTGTTAGGGTTAGGCGTTAGGGTTAGTTTTAGGGTTAGCGTAGGGGTTAGGTTTAGGGTACGGGTTAGGGTTAGGGTTAGGGTTAGGTTTAGGGTACGTGTTAGGGTTAGGGTACGCGTTAGGGTTATGGTTAGGGTACGGGTTAGGGTTAGGGTTGGGGGTTAGGGTTAGGGTTAGGGTTAGTGTTAGGGTACGGGTTAGGGTTTGGGTTAGGGTTAGCGTACGGATTAGGGTTAGGGTTAGGGTTAGTGTTAGGGTTAGGGTACGGGTTAGGGTTAGGGTACGGTTTAGGGTTAGGGTTAGGGTTACGGTTAGGAAATGGGTTAGGGTTAGGGTTAGGGTTAGGGTTAGGGTACGGGTTAAGGTTAGGGTTAGGGTACGGGTTAGGGTTAGGGTTAGCGTTAGGGTTAGGGTTAGGGTACGGGTTAGCGTTAGGGTATGGGTTAGAGTTAGGGTTAGGGTTAGGGTGCGGTTTAGGGTTCGGGTTCGGGTTAGGGTTAGGGTTAATTTACGGGTTAGGTTTAGGGTACGGGTTAGGGTATGGGTTAGGTTGAGGGTTAGGGTTAGGGTTAGGTTTAGGAAAGGGTTAGGGTTAGGGTACGGGTTAGGTTTAGGGTTAGGGTTAGGGTCCGGGGTAGGGTTAGGGTACGGGGTAGATTTAGGGTACGGGATAGGGTACGGGTTAGGGTTAAGGTTAGGTTATGGGTTAGGGTTAGGATTGGGTTAGGGCTAGGGTTAGGGTTAGTGTACGGTTAGGGTTAGGCTATGGGTTAGGGTTAGGGTTAGGGTTAGGGTACGGGTTAGGGTTAGTGTACGGGTTAGGTTTAGGGTTAGGGTACTGGTTAGGGTTAGGGTTAGGGTACGGGTTAGGGTTAGGGTTGGGGGTTAGGGTACGGGTTAGGGTTAGGGTTAGGTTTAGGATACAGGTTATGGTTAGGGTTAGGGGTTAGGGTTAGTGTACGAGTTAGGGTACGGGTTAGGGTTAGGTTTAGGGTATGGGTTAGGGTTAGGGTTACGGTTAGTGTTAGGGTTAAAGTACGGGTTAGGGTTAGTGTTAGTGTTAGGGTTAGGTTTAGGGGTTAGGGGTTAGGGTTAGGGTTAAGGTAAGGGTTAGGGTTAGGGTTAGGGTACGGGTTAGGGTAGGGTTAGGGGTTAGGGTTAGGGTTAGTGTTAGGGTTAGGCTTAGGGTACGAGTTAGGGTTAGGGTACGGGTTAGTGTTAGGGTTAGGGTACGGGTTAGGGTGAGGTTTAGGTGTTAGGGTTAAGGATAGGGTTAGGGTTAGGGTACGGGTTAGGGTTAGGGTTAGGGTACGGGTTAGGTTTAGGGTTAGCGTTAGGATTTTTGTACGTGTTAGGTTTAGGGTAGGGGTTAGGGTTAGGGTTAGGGTACGGGTTAGGGTTAGGGTTAGGGGTTAGGGTTAGTGTTAGTGTTAGAGTTAGGGTACGGGTTAGTTTTAGGGTACGGTTTAGGGTTAGTGTGAGGGTTAGGGTTAGGGTTAGCATACGGGTTAGGGTTAGGGTTAGGGTTAGTGTTAGGGTAAGGGTTAGGGTCAGGGTAAGGGTTAGGGATAGGTTTAGGGTTAGGGTTAGGGTTAGGGTTAGGGAAGGGTTAGGGTTAGGATTAGGGTTAGGGTTAGGGTACGGGTTAAGGTTAGGGTTAGGGTAGGGGTTTGGGTTAGGGTTAGGTTTAGGGTTAGGTTTAGGGGTTAGGGTTAGTGTTAGGGTTAGGGTACGGGTTAGGGTACGCGTTAGGGTTAGGGTTAGGGTTTGGGTTAGGGTAAGGGTTAGGTTTAGGGTTAGGGTTAGGGTAGGGGTTAGGGTTAGGTTTAGGGTTAGGGTTAGGGTACGGATTAGGGTACGGGTTAGGGTTAGGGTTAGGTTTAGGGTACGGGTTAGGTTTAGGTTTAGGGTTAGGGTAAGGGTACGGGTTAGGTTTAAGGTTAGGGTATGGGTTAGGGTTAGGGTTAGGGTTAGGGTTAGGGTACAGGTTAGGGTTAGGGTTAGGGTTAGGGTTAGGGATAGCAACGGGTTAGGGTTAGGGTTAGGGTTATGGTTAGGGTTAGGGTACGGGTTAGGGTTAGGGTACGGGTTAGGGTTAGGGTTAGGGTTAGGGTTAGGGTTAGGGTTAGGAAAGGGTTAGGGTTAGGGTTAGGATTAGGGTTAGGGTACGGGTTAGGGTTAGGGTTAGGGTACGGGTTAGGGTTAGGGTTAGGGTTAGGGTTAGGTTTAGGGTACGGGTTAGGGTTGGGGTTAGGGTTAGGGGTTAGGGGTTAGGGTTAGTGTTAGGGTACGGGTTAGGGTTAGGGTTAGGGTTAGGTTTAGGGTGAGGGTAAGGGTGAGGGTTAGGGTTAGGGTTAGGTTTAGGAAAGGGTTAGGGTTAGGGTTAGGGTACGGGTTAGGGTTATGGTTAGGGTACGGAGTATGGTTAGGGTACGGGGTAGGGTTAGGGTACGGGTTAGGGTACGGGTTAGGGTTAGGGTTAGGGCACGGGTTAGGGTTAGGATTGGGTTAGGGTTAGGGTTAGTGTATGGGTTAGGGTTAGGGTACGGTTTAGGGTTAGGGTTAGGGTTAGGGTACGGGTTAGGGTTAGGGTACGGGTTAGGGTTAGGGTTAGAGTTAGGGTACGGGTTAGGGTTAGAGTTAGGGTTAGGGTTAGGGTTAGGGGTTAGGGGCTAGGGTTAGCTTTAGGGTTAGTGTTAGGATACGGGTTAGGGTTAGCGTTAGGGTTAGGGTTATGTTTAGGGTATGGCTTAGGGTTAGTGTTAGAGTAAGGGTTAGGGTTAGGTTATGGGTTAGGTTATGGGTTAGGGTTAGGGTACGGGTTAGGGTACGGTTTAGGGTACGGGTTAGGGTTAGGGTTAGGGTTAGGGCATGGGTTAGGGTTAGGGTACCGGTTAGGGTTAGGGTACAGGTTAGGGTTAGGCTTAGCGTACGGGTTAGTGTTAGGGTTAGGCGTTAGGGTTAGTTTTAGGGTTAGGGTAGGGGTTAGGTTTAGGGTACGGGTTAGGGTTAGGGTTAGGGTTAGGTTTAGGGTACGGGTTAGGGTTAGGGTACGCGTTAGGGTTATGGTTAGGGTACGGGTTAGGGTTAGGGTTGGGGGTTAGGGTTAGGGTTAGGGTTAGTGTTAGGGTACGGGTTAGGGTTTGGGTTAGGGTTAGCGTACGGATTAGGGTTAGGGTTAGGGTTAGTGTTAGGGTTAGGGTACGGGTTAGGGTTAGGGTACGGTTTAGGGTTAGGGTTAGGGTTACGGTTAGGAAATGGGTTAGGGTTAGGGTTAGGGTTAGGGTTAGGGTACGGGTTAAGGTTAGGGTTAGGGTACGGGTTAGGGTTAGGGTTAGGGTTAGGGTTAGGGTTAGGGTACGGGTTAGCGTTAGGGTATGGGTTAGGGTTAGGGTTAGGGTTAGGGTGCGGTTTAGGGTTCGGGTTCGGGTTAGGGTTAGGGTTAATTTGCGGGTTAGGTTTAGGGTACGGGTTAGGGTATGGGTTAGGTTGAGGGTTAGGGTTAGGGTTAGGTTTAGGAAAGGGTTAGGGTTAGGGTACGGGTTAGGTTTAGGTTTAGGTTTAGGGTACGGGGTAGGGTTAGGGTACGGGGTAGATTTAGGGTACGGGTTAGGGTACGGGTTAGGGTTAAGGTTAGGTTATGGGTTAGGGTTAGGATTGGGTTAGGGCTAGGGTTAGGGTTAGTGTACGGTTAGGGTTAGGCTATGGGTTAGGGTTAGGGTTAGGGTTAGGGTACGGGTTAGGGTTAGTGTACGGGTTAGGTTTAGGGTTAGGGTACTGGTTAGGGTTAGGGTTAGGGTACGGGTTAGGGTTAGGGTTGGGGTTTAGGGTACGGGTTAGGGTTAGGGTTAGGTTTAGGATACAGGTTATGGTTAGGGTTAGGGGTTAGGGTTAGGGTACGAGTTAGGGTACAGGTTAGGGTTAGGTTTAGGGTATGGGTTAGGGTTAGGGTTACGGTTAGTGTTAGGGTTAAAGTACGGGTTAGGGTTAGTGTTAGTGTTAGGGTTAGGTTTAGGGGTTAGGGGTTAGGGTTAGGGTTAGGGTAAGGGTTAGGGTTAGGATTAGGGTTAGGGTTAGGGTAAGGGTTAGGGTAGGGTTAGGGGTTAGGGTTAGGGTTAGTGTTAGGGTTAGGCTTAGGGTACGAGTTAAGGTTAGGGTACGGTTTAGTGTTTGGGTTAGGGTACGGGTTAGGGTGAGGTTTAGGTGTTAGGGTTAAGGATAGGGTTAGGGTTAGGGTACGGGTTAGGGTTAGGGTTAGGGTACGGGTTAGGGTTAGGGTTAGGGTTAGGATTTTTGTACGTGTTAGGTTTAGGGTAGGGGTTAGGGTTAGGGTTAGGGTACGGGTTAGGGTTAGGTTTAGGGGTTAGTGTTAGTGTTAGGGTTAGAGTTAGGGTACGGGTTAGTTTTAGTGTACGGTTTAGGGTTAGGGTGAGGGTTAGGGTTAGGGTTAGCATACGGGTTAGGGTTAGGGTTAGGTTTAGTGTTAGGGTAAGGGTTAGGGTTAGGGTAAGTGTTAGGGTTAGGGTTAGGGTTAGGGTTAGGGTTAGGGTTAGGAAAGGGTTAGGGTTAGGATTAGGGTTAGGGTTAGGGTACGGGTTAAGGTTAGGGTTAGGGTAGGGGTTAGGGTTAGGGTTAGGTTTAGGGTTAGGTTTAGGGGTTAGGGTTAGTGTTAGGGTTAGGGTACGGGTTAGGGTACGCGTTAGGGTTAGGGTTAGGGTTTGGGTTAGGGTAAGGGTTAGGTTTAGGGTTAGGGTTAGGGTAGGGGTTAGGGTTAGGTTTAGGGTTAGGGTTAGGGTACGGGTTAGGGTACGGGTTAGGGTTAGGGTTAGGGTTAGGGTTAGGGTACGGGTTAGGTTTAGGTTTAGGGTTAGGGTAAGGGTACGGGTTAGGTTTAAGTTTAGGGTACGGGTTAGGGTTAGGGTTAGGGTTAGGGTTAGGGTACAGGTTAGGGTTAGGGTTAGGGTTAGGGTTAGGGATAGCAACGTGTTAGGGTTAGGGTTAGGGTTATGGTTAGAGTTAGGGTACGGGTTAGGGTTAGGGTACGGGTTAGGGTTAGGGTTAGGGTTAGGGTTAGGAAAGGGTTAGGGTTAGGGTTAGGATTAGGGTTAGGGTACGGGTTAGGGTTAGGGTACGGGTTAGGGTTAGGGTTAGGGTTAGGGTTAGGTTTAGGGTACGGGTTAGGGTTGGGGTTAGGGTTAGGGGTTAGGGGTTAGGGTTAGTGTTAGGGTACGGGTTAGGGTTAGGGTTAGGGTTAGGTTTAGGGTGAGGGTAAGGGTGAGGGTTAGGGTTAGGGTTAGGTTTAGGAAAGGGTTAGGGTTAGGGTTAGGGTACGGGTTAGGGTTATGGTTAGGGTACGGAGTATGGTTAGGGTACGGGGTAGGGTTAGGGTACGGGTTAGGGTACGGGTTAGGGTTAGGGTTAGGGCACGGGTTAGGGTTAGGATTGGGTTAGGGTTAGGGTTAGGGTATGGGTTAGGGTTAGGGTACGGTTTAGGGTTAGGGTTAGGCTTAGGGTACGGGTTAGGGTTAGGGTACGGGTTAGGGTTAGGGTTAGGGTTAGGGTACGGTTTAGGTTTAGGGTTAGGTTTGGGGTACGGGTACGGGTACGGGTTAGGGTTAGGGTACGGGTTAGGTTTAGGTTTAGGGTTCGGGTTGGGGTTAGGGTTAGGGTACGGGTTAGGGTTAGAGTTAGGGTTAGGGTTAGGGTTAGGGGTTAGGGGCTAGGGTTAGGTTTAGGGTTAGTGTTAGGATACGGGTTAGGGTTAGGGTTAGGGTTAGGGTTAGGTTTGGGGTATGGCTTAGGGTTAGTGTTAGAGTAAGGGTTAGGGTTAGGTTACGGGTTAGGTTACGGGTTAGGGTTAGGGTACGGGTTAGGGTACGGTTTAGGGTACGGGTTAGGGTTAGGGTTAGGGTTAGGGCACGGGTTAGGGTTAGGGTACCGGTTAGGGTTAGGGTACAGGTTAGGGTTAGGCTTAGCGTACGGGTTAGTGTTAGGGTTGGGGGTTAGGGTTAGGGTTAGGGTTAGTGTTAGGATACGGGTTAGGGTTTGGGTTAGGGTTAGGGTAAGGTTTAGGGTACGGGTTAGATTTAGGGTATGGGTTAGGGTTAGGGTTAGTTTTAGGGATAGGGTTAGGGTACGGGTTAGGGTTAGGGTTAGGGGTTAGGGGTTAGTGTTAGGGTTAGGGTTAGGGTTAGGGTACGGGTTAGGGTACGGGTTAGGGTTAGGGCACGAGTTAGTTTTAGGGTTAGGGTTAGGGTTAGGGTTAGGTTATGGATTAGGGTTAGGGTACGGGTTAGGGTACGGGTTAGGATTAGGGTACGGGTTAGGGTTAGGGGTTAGGTTTAGGGTTAGGGTTAGGTTTAGGGTTAGGGTACAGGTTAGGGCTAGGGTTAGGGTTAGGGTTAGGGTCAGGGTTAGGGGTTAGGGCTAGGGTTAGGGTTAGGGGACGGGTTAGGATTAGGGTACGGGTTAGGTTTAGGGTACGGGTTAGGGTTAGGGTTAGGGTACGGGTTAGGGTTAGGGTTAGGGTACGTGTTAGGGTTAGGGTTAGGGTTAGGGTTAGGGTTAGAGGTTAGGGTTAGGGATAGGGTTAGGGTTAGGGTTAGGATTAGGGTATGGGTTAGGGTACGGGTTAGGTTTAGGTTTAGGGTTATGGTATGTGTTAGGGTTAGGTTAGGGCACGTTTTAGGGTTAGGGTTAGGGTACGGGTTTGGGTTAGGGTACTGTTTAGGATTAGGGTTAGGTTTAGGTTTAGGGTACGGTTTAGGGTTAGGGTTAGGGTTCGGGTTAGGGTTAGGGTTAGGGTAAGGGTTAGAGTACGGGTTAGGGTTAGGGTTAGGGTACGGGTTAGGGTTAGTGTACGGGTTAGGTTTAGGGTTAGGGTTAGGGTTAGTGTTAGGGTTAGGGTACGGGTTAGGGTTAGGGTTAGGGTACGGGTTAGCGTTAATATACGATTAGGGTTAGGGTTAGGGTAGTGGTTAGGGTTAGGGTTAGGGTTAGGGTTAGGTTACGGGTTATGGTTAGGGTTAGGTTTAGGGTTAGGGTTACGGTTAGGGTACGGGTTAGGGTTAGGGTTAGGGTACGTGTTAGGGTAAGGGTACGGGTTAGGGTTAGGGTTAGGGTTAGGGTTAGGGTTAGCGTTAGGCTACGGGTACGGGTTAGGGTTAGGGTTAGGGTTAGGGTTAGGGTTAGGATACGGGTTAGGGTTAGGTTTAGGGTACGGGTTAGGGTTAGGGTACGGGTTAGGTTTAGGGTTAGGGTTAGGGTTAGTGTTAGGGTTAGGGTACGGGTTAGGTTTAGGGTTAGGGTACGGGTTAGGGTTAGGGTACGGGTTAGGGTTAGGGTTATGGTAGGGGTTAGGGTTAGGGTTAGGGTTAGGGTTAGGGTACGGGTTATGGTTAGGGTTAGGTTTAGGGTTAGGGTTAGGGTTAGGGTACGGGTTAGGGTTAGGGTTAGGGTACGTGTTAGGGTTAGGGTACGGGTTAGGGTTAGGGTTAGGGTTAGCATTAGGGTACGGGTTAGGTTTAGGGTTAGGGTTAGAGTTACGGTACGGTTTAGGGTTAGGGTACGGGTTAGGTTTAGGGTATGGGTTAGGGTTAGGGTACGGGTTAGGTTTAGGGTACGGGTTAGGGTTAGGTATAGTGTTACGGTACGGGTTAGGGTTAGGGTATGGGTTAGGGTTAGAGTTAGGGTACGGTTTAGGTTTAGGGTATGGGTTAGGTTTAGGGTACGGGTTAGGGTTAGGGTTAGGGAACGGGTTAGGGTTAGGGTTAGGGTACGTGTTAGGGTTAGGGTTAGGGTTAGGGTTAGGGTTAGAGGTTAGGGTTAGGGATAGGGTTAGGGTTAGGATTAGGGTACGGGTTAAGGTACGGGTTAGGGTTAGGTTTAGGGTTAGGGTATGGGTTAGGGTTAGCGTCAGGGTACGTTTTAGGTTTAGGGATAGGGTACGGTTTAGGGTTAGGGTATGTTTATGGTTAGGGTTAGGTTTAGGGTTAGGGTACGTGTTAGGGTTAGGGTTAGGGTACGTGTTAGGTTTAGGGTTAGGGTTAGGGTTAGGGTTAGGGTATGGGTTAGGGTTAGGGTTAGGGTACGGGTTAGGGTTAGGGTACGGGTTAGGGTTAGGGTTAGGGTAGGGGTTAGGGTTAGGGTTAGGGTTAGTGTTAGGGTACGGGTTATGGTTAGGGTTAGGTTTAGGGTTAGGGTTAGGGTTGGGGGTTAGGGTTAGGGTTAGGGTTAGGGTTAGGGTTAGGTTTAGGGTACGGGTTAGGGTTAGGGTTAGGGTTAGCGTACGGATTAGGTTTAGGGTTAGGGTTAGTGTTAGGGTTAGGGTACGGGTTAGGGTTAGGGTACGGGTTAGGGTTAGGGTTAGGGTTACGGTTAGGAAATGGGTTAGGGTTAGGGTTAGGTTTAGGGTTAGGGTACGGGTTAAGGTTAGGGTTAGGGTACAGGTTAGGGTTAGGGTTAGGGTTAGGGTTAGGGTTAGGGTACGGGTTAGCGTTAGGGTACGGGTTAGGGTTAGGGTTAGGGTTAGGGTGCGGTTTAGGGTTCGGGTTCGGGTTAGGGTTAGGGTTAAGTTACGGGTTAGGTTTAGGGTACGGGTTAGGGTATGGGTTAGGGTGAGGGTTAGGGTTAGTGTTAGGTTTAGGAAAGGGTTAGGGTTAGGGTTAGTGTACGGATTAGGTTTAGGGTTAGGGTTAGCGTATGGGGTAGGATTAGGGTACGGGGTAGCGTTAGGGTACGGGTTAGGGTACGGGTTAGGTTTAAGGTTAGGGTACGGGTTTGGGTTAGGATTGGGTTAGGGCTAGGGTTAGGTTAGTGTACGGGTTAGGGTTAGGCTACGGGTTAGGGTACGGGTTAGGGTTAGGGTTAGGGTACGGGTTAGGGTTAGTGTACGGGTTAGGGTTAGGATTAGGGTACTGGTTAGGGTTAGGGTTAGGGTACAGGTTAGGGTTAGGGTTAGGGTTAGGGTTAGGGTACGGTTTAAGGTTAGGGTTAGGTTTAGGATACAGGTTAGGGTTAGGGTTAGGGGTTAGGGTTAGTGTACGGGTTAGGGTACGGGTTAGGTTTAGGTTTAGGGCATGGGTTAGGGTTAGGGTTAGGGTTAGTGTTAGGGTTAAAGTACGGGTTAGGGTTAGTGTTAGTGTTACGGTTAGGGTTAGGGGTTAGGGGTTAGGGTTAGGGTTAGTGTTAGGGTTAGGGTATGGGTTAGGGTAGGGTTAGGGGTTAGGGTTAGGGTTAGTGTTAGGGTTAGGGTTAGGGTACGAGTTAGGGTTGTGGTACGGGTTAGTGTTAGGTTTAGGGTACGGGTTAGGTTAGGTTTAGGTGTTAGGGTTAAGGATAGGGTTAGGGTTAGGGTACGGGTTAGGGTTAGGGTTAGGGTACGGGTTAGGTTTAGGGTTAGGGTTAGGGTTAGGATTAGCGTACGGGTTAGTGTTAGGGTTAGGTTTAGTGTTAGGTTTAGGGTACGGGTTAGGTTTAGGGTACGGGTTAGGGTTAGGTTTAGGGTTAGGGTTAGGGTTAGGAAAGGGTTAGGGTTAGGGTTAGGGTTAGTGTACGGGTTAGGGTTAGGGTTAGGGTACGGGTAAAGGTACGAGTTAGGGTTAGGGTTAGGGTTAGGGTACGGGTTAGGTTTAGGGTTAGGGTTAGGGGTTAGGGGTTAGGGTTAGGGTTAGTGTTAGGGTTAGGGTTAGGGTACGGGTTAGGGTACGGGTTAGGCTTAGGGTACGTGTTAGTGTTAGGGTTATGGTTAGGGCTGGGTACGGGTTAGGATTAGGGTTAGGTTTAGGAAAGGGTTAGGGTTAGGGTTAGTGTTAGGGTTAGGGTTAGCGTTAGGGTTAGGGTTATGAAAGGGTTAGGGTTAGGGTTAGCGTTAGGGTTAGGGTACGGGTTAGGGTTAGGGTTAAGGTACGGGTTAGGGTTAGGTTAGGGTTAGGGTTAGGGGTTAGGGGTTAGTGTTAGGGTTAGGGTTAGGGATAGAGTTAGGGTACGGGTTAGATTTAGGTTTAGGGGTTAGGGGTTAGTGTTAGGGTTAGGGTTAGGGTTAGGGTACGGGTTAGGGTACGGGTTAGGGTTAGGGCACGGGTTAGTTTTAGGGTTAGGGTTAGGGTTAGGGTTAGGTTATGGGTTAGGGTTAGGGTACGGGTTAGGGTACGGGTTAGGGTTAGTGTACGGGTTAGGGTTAGGGGTTAGGTTTAGGGTTAGGTTTAGGTTTAGGGTTAGGGTACAGGTTAGGGCTAGGTTTAGGGTTAGGGTCAGGTTTAGGGGTTAGGGTTAGGGGACGGGTTAGGATTAGGGTATGGGTTAGGTTTAGGGTAAGGGTTAGGGTTAGGGTAAGGGTACGGGTTAGGGTTAGGGTTAGGGTACGTGTTAGGGTACGTGTTAGGGTTAGGGTTAGGGTACGGTTTAGGTTTAGGGTACGGGTTAGGTTTAGGGTACGGGTTAGGGTTAGGGTACGGGTTAGGTTTAGGGTACGGGTTAGGGTTAGGGTTAGGGTTAGGGTACGGGTTAGGGTTAGTGTACGTGTTAGGGTTAGAGTTAGGGTACGGTTTAGGGTTAGGGTATGGGTTAGGTTTAGGGTACGGGTTAGGGTTAGGGTTAAGGTACGGGTTAGGGTTAGGGTTAGGGTACATGTTAGGGTTAGGGTTAGGGTTAGGGTTAGGGTTAGAGGTTAGGGTTAGGGATAGGGTTAGGGTTAGGATTAGGGTACGGGTTAAGGTACGGGTTAGGGTTAGGTTTAGGGTTAGGGTATGGGTTAGGGTTAGGGTTAGGGTACGTTTTAGGTTTAGGGTTAGGGTACGGGTTAGGGTTAGGGTATGTTTAGGGTTAGGGTTAGGTTTAGGGTTAGGGTACGGGTTAGGGTTAGGGTACGTGTTAGGTTTAGGGTTAGGGTTAGGGTTAGTGTACGGGTTAGGGTTAGGGTTAGGGTACGGGTTAGGGTTAGGGTACGGGTTAGGTTTAGGGTTAGGGTTAGGGTTAGTGTTAGGGTTAGGGTACGGGTTAGGGTTAGGGTTAGGGTACGGGTAGGGGTTAGAGTACGGGTTAGGGTTAGGGTTAGGTTAGTGGTTAGGGTTAGGGTTAGGGTTAGGGTACGGGTTATGGTTAGGGTTAGGTTTAGGGTTAGGTTGAGGGTTAGGGTACGGGTTAGGGTTAGGATTAGGGTTAGCGTTAGGGTACGGGTTAGGGTTAGGGTTAGGGTTAGGGTTAGGATACGGGTTAGGGTTAGGTTTAGGGTACGGTTTAGGGTTAGGGTACGGGTTAGGGTTAGGGTACGGGTTAGGGTTAGGGTTAGGGTACGGATTAGGGTAGGGTTAGGGGTTAGGGTTAGGGTTAGTGTTAGGGTTAGGGTTAGCGTACTGGTTAGGGTTAGGGTTAGTTTTAGGGTTAGGGTTAGGGTAAGGGTTAGGGTTAGGGTACGTGTTAGGGTTAGGTTTAGGGTTAGGGTTAGAAAAGGGTTAGGGTTAGGGTTAGCGTTAGGGTTAGGGTACGGGTTAGGGTTAGGGTACGGGTTAGGGTTAGGTTTAGGGTTTGGGTTAGGGGTTAGGGGTTAGTGTTAGGGTTAGGGTTAGGGTTAGGGTTAGTGTTAGGGTACGGGTTAGGGTACGGGTTAGGGTTAGGGCACGGGTTAGTGTTAGGGTTAGGGTTAGGGTTAGGGTACGGGTTAGTGTTAGGGTACGGTTAGGGTACGGATTAGGGTTACGGTACGGGTTAGGGTTAGGTTTAGGGGTTAGGGTGAGGGTTAGGGTTAGGGATAGGGTTAGGGTACGGGTACGGGTTAGGGTTAGGGTTAGGGTCAGGTTTAGGGGTTAAGATTAGGGTTAGGGAGAGGTTACGGGTTAGGGTTAGGGTACGGGTTAGGTTTAGGGTACGGGTTAGGGTTAGGGTTAGGGTTAGGGTACGGGTTACGGTTAGGGTTAGGGTTAAAGTTAGGGTACGTGTTAGGGTTAGGGTTAGGGTACGGGTTAGGGTTAGCGTACGGGTTAGGGTAAGGGTACGGTTTAGTGTTAGGATTAGGGTACATGTTAGGGTTAGGGTTAGGGGTTAGGATTAGGCTTAGGGTACGGGTTAGGGTTAGGGTACTGGTTAGGGTACGGGTTAGTGTTAGGGTACCGGTTAGGGTTAGGGTACGAGTTAGGGTTAGGGTTAGGGTACAGGTTAGGGTTAGGGTTAGTGGTTAGGTTTAGGGTTAGTGTTAGGGTTATGGTTAGGGTTAGTGTACGGGTTAGGGTTAGGGTACGTGTTAGGGTTAGGGTTAGCGTTAGGGTTAGGGTTAGAGTACGGGTTAGGGTTAGGGTTAGGCTTAGGGTTAGGGTTAGGGTACGGGTTAGTGTTAGGGTACAGGTTAGGGTTAGTGTTAGGGTTAGGGTAGGGTTAGGGTAAGGGTACGGTTTAGGGTTTGGGTTAGAGTTAGGGTTAGGGTACGGTTTAGGGTTAGGGTTAGGGTTAGGGTTAGGTTACGGGTTAGGGTTAGGGTTAGGGTTAGGGTTAGGGTTAGGGTACGTGGCAGGGTTAGGGTTAGGGTACGGGTTAGTGTTAGGGTACGGGTTAGGTTTAGGTTTAGGTTACGGGTTAGGGTTAGGGTTAGGGTTAGGGTACGTGTTAGGGTTATGGTTAGGGTTAGGGTTAGGGTTAGGGTTAAGGTTTAGGGTTAGGTTTAGGGTAAGGGTTAGGGTTAGGGTACGGTTTAGGTACGGGTTAGTGTTAGGGTTAGGGTTAGGTTTAGGGTACGGGTTAGGGCTAGGATTAGGGTACGGTTTAGGGTTAGGGTACGGTTTAGGGTTAGGGTTAGGGTTAGGGTACGGGTTAGGGTTAGGGTTACGGTACGGGTTAGGGTTAGGTTAAGGGTAGGGTTAGTGTACGGGTTAGGGTTAGGGTTAGAGTACGGGTTAGGGTTAGGGTTAGGGTTAGGGTTAGGGTTAGGGTTAGGATACGGTTTAGGTTTAGAGTTAGGGTACGGGTTAGGTTTAGGGTTAGGCTTAGGGTTAGGGTTAGTGTTACGGTTAGGGATAGGTTTAGGGTACGGGTTAGGGTTAGGGTTAGTGTTAGGGTTAGGGTACGGTTTAGGGTTAGGGTTAGGGTACGGGTTATGGTTAGGGTTAGGGTTAGGGTTAGGGTTAGGCTACGGGTTAGGGTTAGGGTTAGGTTTAGGGTTAGTGTTAGGGGTTAGGGGTTAGGGTTATGGTTTGGGTTAGAGGTTAGGGGTTAGGGTTAGGGTTAGGGTTAGGGTTAGGGTACGGGTTAGTGTTAGGGTTAGGGTTAGTGTTAGGGTTAAGTTACGGGTTAGGGTTAGGGTTAGGGTTAGGGTACGGATTTGGGTTAGTGTTAGGGTTAGGATTAGGGTTAGGGTACGGGTTAGGTTTAGGGTAAGTGTTAGGGTTAGGGTACGGTTTAGGGTACGGGTTAGGGTTAGGGTTAGGTTTAGGGTTTATGGTACGGGTTAGGGTGAGGGTTAGTGTTAGGGTTAGGTTACGGGTTAGGGTTGAGTTAGGGTTAGGATTAGGGTATGGGGTAGGGTTAGGGTTAGGGTACGGGTTAGCGTTAGGTTTAGGTGTTAGGGTTAGGGTTAGGGTACAGGTTAGGGTTAGGGTTAGGGTACGTGTTAGGGTTAGGGTTAGGGTTAGGGTTAGGGTTAGAGGTCAGGGTTAGGGATAGGGTTAGGGTTAGGATAAGGTACGGGATAGGGTACGGGTTAGGGTTAGGGTTAGGGTTATGGTACGGGTTAGGGTTAGGGTTAAGGTACGTTTTAGGGTTAGGGTACGGTTTAGGGTTAGGATTAGGGTTGGGGTACGGGTTAGGGTTAGGTTACGGGTTAGTGTTAGGGTTAGGGTACGCGTTAGGGTTATGGTACTGTTTAGGGTTAGGGTTAGGTTTAGGGTTAGGGTAGGGGTTAGGGTTAGGGTTATGGTACGGGTTAGGGTTAGGGTTAGGGTTAGGGTACGGGTTAGGGTTAGGGTTAGGGTACGGGTTAGGGTTAGGGTACATGTTACGTTTAGGGTTAGGGGTAGGGTTAGTGTTAGGGTTAGGGTACGGGTTAGGGTTAGTGTTAGGGTACGGATTTGGGTTAGGGTACGGGTTAGGGTTAGGGTTAGGGTAGGGGTTAGGGTTAGGATTAGGGTTAGGGTTAGGTTACGGGTCATGTTTAGGGTTAGGTTTAGGGTTAGGGATAGGGTTAAGGTATGGGTTTGGGTTAGGTTTAGGTGTTAGGGTTAGGGTTAGGGTTAGGGTTAGGGTTAGGGTTAGGCTACGCGTTAGGGTTAGTGTTAGGGTTAGGGTTAGGGTCAGTGTTACGGGTTAGTGTTAGGTTTAGGGTTAGGGTTAGGGTACGGGTTAGGGTTAGGTTTAGGTGTTAGGGTTAGGGTTAGGGTTAGGGTTAGGGTACGGGTTAGGGTTAGGTTTAGGGTACGTGTTAGGGTTAGGGTTAGGGTTAGGGTTAGGGTTAGCGTACGGGTTACGGTTAGGGTTAGGGGTTAGGGGTTAGTGTTAGGGTTAGGGTGAGTGTTAGGGTACGGGTTAGGGTACGGTTTAGGGTTAGGGCACGGGTTAGTGTTAGGGTTAGGGTTAGGGTTAGGGTTAGGGTATGGGTTAGGGTTAGGGTACGGGTTAGGGTACGGGTTAGGGTTAGGGTACGGGTTAGGGTTAGGGTTTAGGGATAGGGTTAGGGTTAGGGTTAGGGTACGGGTTAGGGCTAAGGTTAGGGTTTGGTTTAGGGTCAGGGTTAGGGTTTAGGGTTAGGGTTAGGGGACGGGTTAGGGTGAGGGTACGGGTTAGGTTTAGGGTACGGGTTATTGTTAGGGTTAGGGTACGGGTTAGGGTTAGGGTTAGGGTTAGGGTTAGGGTTAGGGTTAGAGGTTAGGGTTAGGGATAGGGTTAGGGTTAGGATTAGGGTACGGGTTAGGGTACGGGTTAGGGTTAGGTTTAGCGTTAGGGTGTGTGTTAGGGTTAGGGTTAGGGTACGTTTTAGGGTTAGGGTTAGGGTACGGGTTAGGGTTAGGGTACTGTTTAGGATTAGCGTTAGGTTTAGGTTTAGGGTACGGTTTAGGGTTAGGGTTAGGGCACGGGTTAGGGTTAGGGTTAGGGTTAGGGTACTGTTTAGGGTACGGGTTAGGGTACGGTTTAGGGTTAGGGTACGGGTTAGGTTTAGGGTTAGGGTTAGGGTTAGTGTTAGGGTTAGGGTACGGGTTAGGGTTAGGGTTAGGGTACGGGTTAGGGTTAGGGTACGGGTTAGGTTTAGGTTTAGGGTAGGGGTTAGGGTTAGGGTTAGGGTTAGGGTTAGTGTACGGGTTATGGTTAGGGTGAGGTTTAGGGTTAGGGTTAGGGTTAGGGTGCGGTTTAGGGTTAGGTTTATTGTACGGGTTACGGTTAGGGTACGGGTTAGGGTTATGGTTAGGGTTAGGGTTAGCGTTAGGGTACGGGTTAGGGTAAGGGTTAGGGTTAGGGTTAGGGTTAGGGTACAGGTTAGGGTTAGGGTACAGGTTAGGGTTAGGTTACGGGTTAGGGTTAGGGTACGGGTTAGGGTTAGGGTACGGGTTAGGGTTAGGGTTAGGGTACTGGTTAGGGTTAGGGTACGGGTTAGGGTTAGAGTTAGGGTACGGGTTAGGGTTAGGGTATGGGTTAGGTTTAGCGTACGGGTTAGGGTTAGGGTTAGGGTACGGGTTAGGGTTAGGGTTAGGGTACGTGTTAGGGTTAGGGTTAGGGTTAGGGTAGGGTTAGATGTTAGGGTAGGGATAGGGTTAAGTTTAGGATTAGGGTACGGGTTAAGGTACGGGTTAGGGTTAGGTTTAGGGTTAGGGTATGGGTTAGGTTTAGGGTTAGGGTATGTTTTAGGATTAGGGTTAGTGTACGGGTTAGCGTTAGGGTACTGTTTAGGGTTAGGGTTAAGTTTAGGGTTAGGGTACGGGTTAGGTTTAGGGTTAGGGTTAGGGTTACGGTACGGGTTAGGGTTAGGGTTAGGGTACGGGTTAGTGTTAGGGTACGGGTTAGGTTTAGGGTTAGGGTTAGGGTTAGCGTTAGGGTTAGGGTACGGTTTAGGGTTAGGGTTAGGGTACGGGTTAGGGTTAGGGTTAGGGTTTGGGTTAGGGGTTAGGGGTTAGTGTTAAGGTTATGGTTAGGGTCAGGTTTAGGGTTAGTGTTAGGGTACGGGTTAGGGTACGGGTTAGGGTTAGTGCACGGGTTAGTGTTAGGGTTAGGGATATGGTTAGGGTACGGGTTAGGGTTAGAGTTAGGGTTAGGGTCAGGTTTAAGGGTTAGGGTTAGGTTAGGGATAGGGTACGGGTTAGGGTTAGGGTACGGGTTAGGTTTAGGTTACGGGTTAGGTTTAGGGTTAGGGTTAGGGTTAGGGTTAGGGTTACGGTACGGGTTAGGGTTAGGGTTAAAGTTAGGGTACGTGTTAGGGATACGGTTAGCCACGGCTTAGGTTTAGGGTACGGGTTAGGGTAAGGGTACGGGTTAGGGTTAGGATTAGGGTACGTGTTAGGGTTAGGGTTAGGGTACGGGTTAGGGTTAGGGTACGGGTTAGGGTTAGGGTTAGGGAAGGGTTAGGGTTAGGGTTAGGGTTAGGGGTTAGGGTTAGTGTTAGAGTTAGGGTTAGGGTACGGGTTAGGGTTAGGGTACGGTTTAGGGTTAGGTTGAGGGTTAGGGTTAGGGTTAGCATACGGGTTAGGGTTAGGGTTAGGGTTAGTGTTAGGGTACGGGTTAGGTTTAGGGTACGGGTTAGGTTAAGGTTTAGGTTTAGGGTTAGAGTTAGGGTAGGGGTTAGGGTTAGGTTTAGGGTTAGGGTTAGGGTACGGGTTAGGGTTAGGGTTAGGGTTAGGGTTAGGGTACGGGTTAGGTTTAGGTTTAGGGTTAGGGTAAGGGTACGGGTTAGGTTTAAGTTTAGGGTACGGGTTAGGGTTAGGGTTAGGGTTAGGGTTAGGGTACAGGTTAGGGTTAGGGTTAGGGTTAGGGTTAGGGATAGCAACGTGTTAGGGTTAGGGTTAGGGTTATGGTTAGAGTTAGGGTACGGGTTAGGGTTAGGGTACGGGTTAGGGTTAGGGTTAGGGTTAGGGTTAGGAAAGGGTTAGGGTTAGGGTTAGGATTAGGGTTAGGGTACGGGTTAGGGTTAGGGTACGGGTTAGGGTTAGGGTTAGGGTTAGGGTTAGGTTTAGGGTACGGGTTAGGGTTGGGGTTAGGGTTAGGGGTTAGGGGTTAGGGTTAGTGTTAGGGTACGGGTTAGGGTTAGGGTTAGGGTTAGGTTTAGGGTGAGGGTAAGGGTGAGGGTTAGGGTTAGGGTTAGGTTTAGGAAAGGGTTAGGGTTAGGGTTAGGGTACGGGTTAGGGTTATGGTTAGGGTACGGAGTATGGTTAGGGTACGGGGTAGGGTTAGGGTACGGGTTAGGGTACGGGTTAGGGTTAGGGTTAGGGCACGGGTTAGGGTTAGGATTGGGTTAGGGTTAGGGTTAGGGTATGGGTTAGGGTTAGGGTACGGTTTAGGTTTAGGGTTAGGCTTAGGGTACGGGTTAGGGTTAGGGTACGGGTTAGGGTTAGGGTTATGGTAGGGGTTAGGGTTAGGGTTAGGGTTAGGGTTAGGGTACGGGTTATGGTTAGGGTTAGGTTTAGGGTTAGGGTTAGGGTTAGGGTACGGGTTAGGGTTAGGGTTAGGGTACGTGTTAGGGTTAGGGTACGGGTTAGGGTTAGGGTTAGGGTTAGCATTAGGGTACGGGTTAGGTTTAGGGTTAGGGTTAGAGTTACGGTACGGTTTAGGGTTAGGGTACGGGTTAGGTTTAGGGTATGGGTTAGGGTTAGGGTACGGGTTAGGTTTAGGGTACGGGTTAGGGTTAGGTATAGTGTTACGGTACGGGTTAGGGTTAGGGTATGGGTTAGGGTTAGAGTTAGGGTACGGTTTAGGTTTAGGGTATGGGTTAGGTTTAGGGTACGGGTTAGGGTTAGGGTTAGGGAACGGGTTAGGGTTAGGGTTAGGGTACGTGTTAGGGTTAGGGTTAGGGTTAGGGTTAGGGTTAGAGGTTAGGGTTAGGGATAGGGTTAGGGTTAGGATTAGGGTACGGGTTAAGGTACGGGTTAGGGTTAGGTTTAGGGTTAGGGTATGGGTTAGGGTTAGCGTCAGGGTACGTTTTAGGTTTAGGGATAGGGTACGGTTTAGGGTTAGGGTATGTTTATGGTTAGGGTTAGGTTTAGGGTTAGGGTACGTGTTAGGGTTAGGGTTAGGGTACGTGTTAGGTTTAGGGTTAGGGTTAGGGTTAGGGTTAGGGTATGGGTTAGGGTTAGGGTTAGGGTACGGGTTAGGGTTAGGGTACGGGTTAGGGTTAGGGTTAGGGTAGGGGTTAGGGTTAGGGTTAGGGTTAGTGTTAGGGTACGGGTTATGGTTAGGGTTAGGTTTAGGGTTAGGGTTAGGGTTGGGGGTTAGGGTTAGGGTTAGGGTTAGGGTTAGGGTTAGGTTTAGGGTACGGGTTAGGGTTAGGGTTAGGGTTAGCGTACGGATTAGGTTTAGGGTTAGGGTTAGTGTTAGGTTTAGGGTACGGGTTAGGGTTAGGGTACGGGTTAGGGTTAGGGTTAGGGTTACGGTTAGGAAATGGGTTAGGGTTAGGGTTAGGTTTAGGGTTAGGGTACGGGTTAAGGTTAGGGTTAGGGTACAGGTTAGGGTTAGGGTTAGGGTTAGGGTTAGGGTTAGGGTACGGGTTAGCGTTAGGGTACGGGTTAGGGTTAGGGTTAGGGTTAGGGTGCGGTTTAGGGTTCGGGTTCGGGTTAGGGTTAGGGTTAAGTTACGGGTTAGGTTTAGGGTACGGGTTAGGGTATGGGTTAGGGTGAGGGTTAGGGTTAGTGTTAGGTTTAGGAAAGGGTTAGGGTTAGGGTTAGTGTACGGATTAGGTTTAGGGTTAGGGTTAGCGTATGGGGTAGGATTAGGGTACGGGGTAGCGTTAGGGTACGGGTTAGGGTACGGGTTAGGTTTAAGGTTAGGGTACGGGTTAGGGTTAGGATTGGGTTAGGGCTAGGGTTAGGTTAGTGTACGGGTTAGGGTTAGGCTACGGGTTAGGGTACGGGTTAGGGTTAGGGTTAGGGTACGGGTTAGGGTTAGTGTACGGGTTAGGGTTAGGATTAGGGTACTGGTTAGGGTTAGGGTTAGGGTACAGGTTAGGGTTAGGGTTAGGGTTAGGGTTAGGGTACGGTTTAAGGTTAGGGTTAGGTTTAGGATACAGGTTAGGGTTAGGGTTAGGGGTTAGGGTTAGTGTACGGGTTAGGGTACGGGTTAGGTTTAGGTTTAGGGCATGGGTTAGGGTTAGGGTTAGGGTTAGTGTTAGGGTTAAAGTACGGGTTAGGGTTAGTGTTAGTGTTACGGTTAGGGTTAGGGGTTAGGGGTTAGGGTTAGGGTTAGTGTTAGGGTTAGGGTATGGGTTAGGGTAGGGTTAGGGGTTAGGGTTAGGGTTAGTGTTAGGGTTAGGGTTAGGGTACGAGTTAGGGTTGTGGTACGGGTTAGTGTTAGGTTTAGGGTACGGGTTAGGTTAGGTTTAGGTGTTAGGGTTAAGGATAGGGTTAGGGTTAGGGTACGGGTTAGGGTTAGGGTTAGGGTACGGGTTAGGTTTAGGGTTAGGGTTAGGGTTAGGATTAGCGTACGGGTTAGTGTTAGGGTTAGGTTTAGTGTTAGGTTTAGGGTACGGGTTAGGTTTAGGGTACGGGTTAGGGTTAGGTTTAGGGTTAGGGTTAGGGTTAGGAAAGGGTTAGGGTTAGGGTTAGGGTTAGTGTACGGGTTAGGGTTAGGGTTAGGGTACGGGTAAAGGTACGAGTTAGGGTTAGGGTTAGGGTTAGGGTACGGGTTAGGTTTAGGGTTAGGGTTAGGGGTTAGGGGTTAGGGTTAGGGTTAGTTTTAGGGTTAGGGTTAGGGTACGGGTTAGGGTACGGGTTAGGCTTAGGGTACGTGTTAGTGTTAGGGTTATGGTTATGGCTGGGTACGGGTTAGGATTAGGGTTAGGTTTAGGAAAGGGTTAGGGTTAGGGTTAGTGTTAGGGTTAGGGTTAGCGTTAGGGTTAGGGTTATGAAAGGGTTAGGGTTAGGGTTAGCGTTAGGGTTAGGGTACGGGTTAGGGTTAGGGTTAAGGTACGGGTTAGGGTTAGGTTAGGGTTAGGGTTAGGGGTTAGGGGTTAGTGTTAGGGTTAGGGTTAGGGATAGAGTTAGGGTACGGGTTAGATTTAGGTTTAGGGGTTAGGGGTTAGTGTTAGGGTTAGGGTTAGGGTTAGGGTACGGGTTAGGGTACGGGTTAGGGTTAGGGCACGGGTTAGTTTTAGGGTTAGGGTTAGGGTTAGGGTTAGGTTATGGGTTAGGGTTAGGGTACGGGTTAGGGTACGGGTTAGGGTTAGTGTACGGGTTAGGGTTAGGGGTTAGGTTTAGGGTTAGGTTTAGGTTTAGGGTTAGGGTACAGGTTAGGGCTAGGTTTAGGGTTAGGGTCAGGTTTAGGGGTTAGGGTTAGGGGACGGGTTAGGATTAGGGTATGGGTTAGGTTTAGGGTAAGGGTTAGGGTTAGGGTAAGGGTACGGGTTAGGGTTAGGGTTAGGGTACGTGTTAGGGTACGTGTTAGGGTTAGGGTTAGGGTACGGTTTAGGTTTAGGGTACGGGTTAGGTTTAGGGTACGGGTTAGGGTTAGGGTACGGGTTAGGTTTAGGGTACGGGTTAGGGTTAGGGTTAGGGTTAGGGTACGGGTTAGGGTTAGTGTACGTGTTAGGGTTAGAGTTAGGGTACGGTTTAGGGTTAGGGTATGGGTTAGGTTTAGGGTACGGGTTAGGGTTAGGGTTAAGGTACGGGTTAGGGTTAGGGTTAGGGTACATGTTAGGGTTAGGGTTAGGGTTAGGGTTAGGGTTAGAGGTTAGGGTTAGGGATAGGGTTAGGGTTAGGATTAGGGTACGGGTTAAGGTACGGGTTAGGGTTAGGTTTAGGGTTAGGGTATGGGTTAGGGTTAGGGTTAGGGTACGTTTTAGGTTTAGGGTTAGGGTACGGGTTAGGGTTAGGGTATGTTTAGGGTTAGGGTTAGGTTTAGGGTTAGGGTACGGGTTAGGGTTAGGGTACGTGTTAGGTTTAGGGTTAGGGTTAGGGTTAGTGTACGGGTTAGGGTTAGGGTTAGGGTACGGGTTAGGGTTAGGGTACGGGTTAGGTTTAGGGTTAGGGTTAGGGTTAGTGTTAGGGTTAGGGTACGGGTTAGGGTTAGGGTTAGGGTACGGGTAGGGGTTAGAGTACGGGTTAGGGTTAGGGTTAGGTTAGTGGTTAGGGTTAGGGTTAGGGTTAGGGTACGGGTTATGGTTAGGGTTAGGTTTAGGGTTAGGTTGAGGGTTAGGGTACGGGTTAGGGTTAGGATTAGGGTTAGCGTTAGGGTACGGGTTAGGGTTAGGGTTAGGGTTAGGGTTAGGATACGGGTTAGGGTTAGGTTTAGGGTACGGTTTAGGGTTAGGGTACGGGTTAGGGTTAGGGTACGGGTTAGGGTTAGGGTTAGGGTACGGATTAGGGTAGGGTTAGGGGTTAGGGTTAGGGTTAGTGTTAGGGTTAGGGTTAGCGTACTGGTTAGGGTTAGGGTTAGTTTTAGGGTTAGGGTTAGGGTAAGGGTTAGGGTTAGGGTACGTGTTAGGGTTAGGTTTAGGGTTAGGGTTAGAAAAGGGTTAGGGTTAGGGTTAGCGTTAGGGTTAGGGTACGGGTTAGGGTTAGGGTACGGGTTAGGGTTAGGTTTAGGGTTTGGGTTAGGGGTTAGGGGTTAGTGTTAGGGTTAGGGTTAGGGTTAGGGTTAGTGTTAGGGTACGGGTTAGGGTACGGGTTAGGGTTAGGGCACGGGTTAGTGTTAGGGTTAGGGTTAGGGTTAGGGTACGGGTTAGTGTTAGGGTACGGTTAGGGTACGGATTAGGGTTACGGTACGGGTTAGGGTTAGGTTTAGGGGTTAGGGTGAGGGTTAGGGTTAGGGATAGGGTTAGGGTACGGGTACGGGTTAGGGTTAGGGTTAGGGTCAGGTTTAGGGGTTAAGATTAGGGTTAGGGAGAGGTTACGGGTTAGGGTTAGGGTACGGGTTAGGTTTAGGGTACGGGTTAGGGTTAGGGTTAGGGTTAGGGTACGGGTTACGGTTAGGGTTAGGGTTAAAGTTAGGGTACGTGTTAGGGTTAGGGTTAGGGTACGGGTTAGGGTTAGCGTACGGGTTAGGGTAAGGGTACGGTTTAGTGTTAGGATTAGGGTACATGTTAGGGTTAGGGTTAGGGGTTAGGATTAGGCTTAGGGTACGGGTTAGGGTTAGGGTACTGGTTAGGGTACGGGTTAGTGTTAGGGTACTGGTTAGGGTTAGGGTACGAGTTAGGGTTAGGGTTAGGGTACAGGTTAGGGTTAGGGTTAGTGGTTAGGTTTAGGGTTAGTGTTAGGGTTATGGTTAGGGTTAGTGTACGGGTTAGGGTTAGGGTACGGGTTAGGGTTAGGGTTAGCGTTAGGGTTAGGGTTAGAGTACGGGTTAGGGTTAGGGTTAGGCTTAGGGTTAGGGTTAGGGTACGGGTTAGTGTTAGGGTACAGGTTAGGGTTAGTGTTAGGGTTAGGGTAGGGTTAGGGTAAGGGTACGGTTTAGGGTTTGGGTTAGAGTTAGGGTTAGGGTACGGTTTAGGGTTAGGGTTAGGGTTAGGGTTAGGTTACGGGTTAGGGTTAGGGTTAGGGTTAGGGTTAGGGTTAGGGTACGTGGCAGGGTTAGGGTTAGGGTACGGGTTAGTGTTAGGGTACGGGTTAGGTTTAGGTTTAGGTTACGGGTTAGGGTTAGGGTTAGGGTTAGGGTACGTGTTAGGGTTATGGTTAGGGTTAGGGTTAGGGTTAGGTTTAAGGTTTAGGGTTAGGTTTAGGGTAAGGGTTAGGGTTAGGGTACGGTTTAGGTACGGGTTAGTGTTAGGGTTAGGGTTAGGTTTAGGGTACGGGTTAGGGCTAGGATTAGGGTACGGTTTAGGGTTAGGGTACGGTTTAGGGTTAGGGTTAGGGTTAGGGTACGGGTTAGGGTTAGGGTTAGGGTACGGGTTAGGGTTAGGTTAAGGGTAGGGTTAGTGTACGGGTTAGGGTTAGGGTTAGAGTACGGGTTAGGGTTAGGGTTAGGGTTAGGGTTAGGGTTAGGGTTAGGATACGGTTTAGGTTTAGAGTTAGGGTACGGGTTAGGTTTAGGGTTAGGCTTAGGGTTAGGGTTAGTGTTACGGTTAGGGATAGGTTTAGGGTACGGGTTAGGGTTAGGGTTAGTGTTAGGGTTAGGGTACGGTTTAGGGTTAGGGTTAGGGTACGGGTTATGGTTAGGGTTAGGGTTAGGGTTAGGGTTAGGCTACGGGTTAGGGTTAGGGTTAGGTTTAGGGTTAGTGTTAGGGGTTAGGGGTTAGGGTTATGGTTTGGGTTAGAGGTTAGGGGTTAGGGTTAGGGTTAGGGTTAGGGTTAGGGTACGGGTTAGTGTTAGGGTTAGGGTTAGTGTTAGGGTTAAGTTACGGGTTAGGGTTAGGGTTAGGGTTAGGGTACGGATTTGGGTTAGTGTTAGGGTTAGGATTAGGGTTAGGGTACGGGTTAGGTTTAGGGTAAGTGTTAGGGTTAGGGTACGGTTTAGGGTACGGGTTAGGGTTAGGGTTAGGTTTAGGGTTTATGGTACGGGTTAGGGTGAGGGTTAGTGTTAGGGTTAGGTTACGGGTTAGGGTTGGGTTAGGGTTAGGATTAGGGTATGGGGTAGGGTTAGGGTTAGGGTACGGGTTAGCGTTAGGTTTAGGTGTTAGGGTTAGGGTTAGGGTACAGGTTAGGGTTAGGGTTAGGGTACGTGTTAGGGTTAGGGTTAGGGTTAGGGTTAGGGTTAGAGGTCAGGGTTAGGGATAGGGTTAGGGTTAGGATAAGGTACGGGATAGGGTACGGGTTAGGGTTAGGGTTAGGGTTATGGTACGGGTTAGGGTTAGGGTTAAGGTACGTTTTAGGGTTAGGGTACGGTTTAGGGTTAGGATTAGGGTTGGGGTACGGGTTAGGGTTAGGTTACGGGTTAGTGTTAGGGTTAGGGTACGCATTAGGGTTATGGTACTGTTTAGGGTTAGGGTTAGGTTTAGGGTTAGGGTAGGGGTTAGGGTTAGGGTTATGGTACGGGTTAGGGTTAGGGTTAGGGTTAGGGTACGGGTTAGGGTTAGGGTTAGGGTACGGGTTAGGGTTAGGGTACATGTTACGTTTAGGGTTAGGGGTAGGGTTAGTGTTAGGGTTAGGGTACGGGTTAGGGTTAGTGTTAGGGTACGGATTTGGGTTAGGGTACGGGTTAGGGTTAGGGTTAGGGTAGGGGTTAGGGTTAGGATTAGGGTTAGGGTTAGGTTACGGGTCATGTTTAGGGTTAGGTTTAGGGTTAGGGATAGGGTTAAGGTATGGGTTTGGGTTAGGTTTAGGTGTTAGGGTTAGGGTTAGGGTTAGGGTTAGGGTTAGGGTTAGGCTACGCGTTAGGGTTAGTGTTAGGGTTAGGGTTAGGGTCAGTGTTACGGGTTAGTGTTAGGTTTAGGGTTAGGGTTAGGGTACGGGTTAGGGTTAGGTTTAGGTGTTAAGGTTAGGGTTAGGGTTAGGGTTAGGGTACGGGTTAGGGTTAGGTTTAGGGTACGTGTTAGGGTTAGGGTTAGGGTTAGGGTTAGGCGGGTTACGGTTAGGGTTAGGGGTTAGGGGTTAGTGTTAGGGTTAGGGTGAGTGTTAGGGTACGGGTTAGGGTACGGTTTAGGGTTAGGGCTCGGGTTAGTGTTAGGGTTAGGGTTAGGGTTAGGGTTAGGGTATGGGTTAGGGTTAGGGTACGGGTTAGGGTACGGGTTAGGGTTAGGGTACGGGTTAGGGTTAGGGTTTAGGGATAGGGTTAGGGTTAGGGTTAGGGTACGGGTTAGGGCTAAGGTTAGGGTTAGGTTTAGGGTCAGGGTTAGGGTTTAGGGTTAGGGTTAGGGGACGGGTTAGGGTTAGGGTACGTGTTAGGTTTAGGGTACGGTTTATTGTTAGGGTTAGGGTACGGGTTAGGGTTAGTGTTAGGGTACATGTTAGGGTTAGGGTTAGGGTTAGGGTTAGGGTTAGGGTTAGAGGTTAGGGTTAGGGATAGGGTTAGGGTTAGGATTAGGGTACGGGTTAGGGTACGGGTTAGGGTTAGGTTTAGCGTTAGGGTGTGTGTTAGGGTTAGGGTTAGGGTCAGGGTTAGGGTTTAGGGTTAGGGTTAGGGGACGGGTTAGGGTTAGGGTACGTGTTAGGTTTAGGGTACGGGTTATTGTTAGGGTTAGGGTACGGGTTAGGGTTAGTGTTAGGGTACATGTTAGGGTTAGGGTTAGGGTTAGGGTTAGGGTTAGGGTTAGAGGTTAGGGTTAGGGATAGGGTTAGGGTTAGGGTTAGGGTACGGGTTAGGGTTAGGGTACTGTTTAGGATTAGCGTTAGGTTTAGGTTTAGGGTACGGTTTAGGGTTAGGGTTAGGGCACGGGTTAGGGTTAGGGTTAGGGTTAGGGTACTGGTTAGGGTACGGGTTAGGGTACGGGTTAGGGTTAGGATACGGGTTAGGTTTAGGGTTAGGGTTAGGGTTAGTGTTAGGGTTAGGGTACGGGTTAGGGTTAGGGTTAGGGTACGGGTTAGGGTTAGGGTACGGGTTAGGTTTAGGTTTAGGGTAGGGGTTAGGGTTAGGGTTAGGGTTAGGGTTAGTGTACGGGTTATGGTTAGGGTTAGGTTTAGGGTTAGGGTTAGGGTTAGGGTGCGGTTTAGGGTTAGGTTTATTGTACGGGTTACGGTTAGGGTACGGGTTAGGGTTATGGTTAGGGTTAGGGTTAGCGTTAGGGTACGGGTTAGGGTAAGGGTTAGGGTTAGGGTTAGGGTTAGGGTACAGGTTAGGGTTAGGGTACAGGTTAGGGTTATGTTACGGGTTAGGGTTAGGGTACGGGTTAGGGTTAGGTTACGGGTTAGGGTTAGGGTTAGGGTACGGGTTAGGGTTAGGGTACGGGTTAGGGTTAGAGTTAGGGTACGGGTTAGGGTTAGGGTATGGGTTAGGTTTAGCGTACGGGTTAGGGTTAGGGTTAGGGTTAGGGTTAGGTTTAGGGTACGGGTTAGGGTTAGGGTTAGGGTTAGGGTTAGGGTGAGGGTAAGTGTGAGGATTAGGGTTAACGTTAGGTTTAGGAAAGGGTTAGGGTTAGGGTTAGGGTACGGGTTAGGGTTAGTGTTAGGGTACATGTTAGGGTTAGGGTTAGGGTTAGGGTTAGGGTTAGGGTTAGAGGTTAGGGTTAGGGATAGGGTTAGGGTTAGGGTTAGGGTACGGGTTAGGGTTAGGGTACTGTTTAGGATTAGCGTTAGGTTTAGGTTTAGGGTACGGTTTAGGGTTAGGGTTAGGGCACGGGTTAGGGTTAGGGTTAGGGTTAGGGTACTGGTTAGGGTACGGGTTAGGGTACGGGTTAGGGTTAGGATACGGGTTAGGTTTAGGGTTAGGGTTAGGGTTAGTGTTAGGGTTAGGGTACGGGTTAGGGTTAGGGTTAGGGTACGGGTTAGGGTTAGGGTACGGGTTAGGTTTAGGTTTAGGGTAGGGGTTAGGGTTAGGGTTAGGGTTAGGGTTAGTGTACGGGTTATGGTTAGGGTTAGGTTTAGGGTTAGGGTTAGGGTTAGGGTGCGGTTTAGGGTTAGGTTTATTGTACGGGTTACGGTTAGGGTACGGGTTAGGGTTATGGTTAGGGTTAGGGTTAGCGTTAGGGTACGGGTTAGGGTAAGGGTTAGGGTTAGGGTTAGGGTTAGGGTACAGGTTAGGGTTAGGGTACAGGTTAGGGTTATGTTACGGGTTAGGGTTAGGGTACGGGTTAGGGTTAGGTTACGGGTTAGGGTTAGGGTTAGGGTACGGGTTAGGGTTAGGGTACGGGTTAGGGTTAGAGTTAGGGTACGGGTTAGGGTTAGGGTATGGGTTAGGTTTAGCGTACGGGTTAGGGTTAGGGTTAGGGTACGGGTTAAGGTTAGGGTTAGGGTACGTGTTAGGGTTAGGTTTAGGGTTAGGGTAGGGTTAGATGTTAGGGTAGGGATAGGGTTAAGTTTAGGATTAGGGTACGGGTTAAGGTACGGGTTAGGGTTAGGTTTAGGGTTAGGGTATGGGTTAGGTTTAGGGTTAGGGTATGTTTTAGGATTAGGGTTAGTGTACGGGTTAGCGTTAGGGTACTGTTTAGGGTTAGGGTTAAGTTTAGGGTTAGGGTACGGGTTAGGTTTAGGGTTAGGGTTAGGGTTACGGTACGGGTTAGGGTTAGGGTTAGGGTACGGGTTAGTGTTAGGGTACGGGTTAGGTTTAGGGTTAGGGTTAGGGTTAGTGTTAGGGTTAGGGTACGGTTTAGGGTTAGGGTTAGGGTACGGGTTAGGGTTAGGGTTAGGGTTTGGGTTAGGGGTTAGGGGTTAGTGTTAGGGTTATGGTTAGGGTTAGGTTTAGGGTTAGTGTTAGGGTACGGGTTAGGGTACGGGTTAGGGTTAGTGCACGGGTTAGTGTTAGGGTTAGGGTTAGGGTTAGGGTACGGGTTAGTGTTAGGGTACGGGTTAGGGTATGTGTTAGGTTTACGGTACGGTTTAGGGTTAGGTTTAGGGGTTAGGGTGAGGGTTAGGGTTAGGGATATGGTTAGGGTACGGGTTAGGGTTAGAGTTAGGGTTAGGGTCAGGTTTAAGGGTTAGGGTTAGGTTAGGGATAGGGTACGGGTTAGGGTTAGGGTACGGGTTAGGTTTAGGTTACTGGTTAGGGTTAGGGTTAGGGTTAGGGTTAGGGTTAGGGTTACGGTACGGGTTAGGGTTAGGGTTAAAGTTAGGGTACGTGTTAGGGATACAGTTAGCTACGGCTTAGGTTTAGGGTACGGGTTAGGGTAAGGGTACGGGTTAGGGTTAGGATTAGGGTACGTGTTAGGGTTAGGGTTAGGGTACGGGTTAGGGTTAGGGTACGGGTTAGGGTTAGGGTTAGGGTAAGGGTTAGGGTTAGGGTTAGGGTTAGGGGTTAGGGTTAGTGTTAGGGTTAGGGTTAGGGTACGGGTTAGGGTTAGGGTACGGTTTAGGGTTAGGTTGAGGGTTAGGGTTAGGGTTAGCATACGGGTTAGTGTTAGGGTTAGGGTTAGTGTTAGGGTACGGGTTAGGTTTAGGGTACGGGTTAGGTTAAGGTTTAGGTTTAGGGTTAGAGTTAGGGTAGGGGTTAGGTTTAGGTTTAGGGTTAGGGTTAGGGTACGGGTTAGGGTTAGGGTTAGGGTTAGGGTTAGGGTAAAGGTACGGGTTAGGTTTAGGTTTAGGGGTTAGGGTTAGGGTTAGGGTACGGGTTAGGGTACGAGTTAGGGTTAGGGTTAGGGTTAGGGTAAGGGTTAGGTTTAGGGTTAGGGTTAGGGTAGGGGTTAGGGTTAGGTTTAGGGTTAGGGTTAGGGTACGGGTTAGGGTTAGGGTTAGGGTTAGGGTTAGGGTTAGGGTTAGGGTACGGGTTAGGTTTAGGGTTAGGGTTAGGGTTAGGGTACGGGTTAGGTTTAAGGCTAGGGTACGGGTTAGGGTTAGGTTTAGGGTTAGGGTTAGGGTACAGGTTAGGGTTAGGGTTAGGGTTAGGGTTAGGGATAGCAACGGGTTAGGGTTAGGGTTAGGGTTATGGTTAGGTTAGGGTACGGGTTAGGGTTAGGGTAAGGGTTAGGGTTAGGGTTAGGGTTAGGGTAAGGAAAGGGTTAGGGTTAGGGTTAGGGTTAGGGTACGGGTTAGGGTTAGGGTTAGGGTACGGGTTAGGGTTAGGGTTAGGGTTAGGGTTAGGTTTAGGGTACGGGTTAGGGTTGGGGTTAGGGTTAGGGTTAGGGTTAGGGTACGGGTTAGGGTTAGGGTTAGGGTACGGGTTAGGGTTAGGGTTAGGGTTAGGGTTAGGTTTAGGGTACGGGTTAGGGTTAGGGTTAGGGTTAGGGTTAGGGTGAGGGTAAGTGTGAGGATTAGGGTTAACGTTAGGTTTAGGAAAGGGTTAGGGTTAGGGTTAGGGTACGGGTTAGGGTTATGGTTAGGGTACGGAGTATGGTTAGGGTACGGGGTAGGGTTAGCGTACGGGTTAGGGTACGGTTTAGGGTACGGGTTAAGGTTAGGATTGGGTTAGGTTTAGGGTTAGGGTACGGGTTAGGGTTAGGGTACGGTTTAGGGTTAGGGTTAGGGTTAGGGTACGGGTTAGGGTTAGGGTACGGGTTAGGGTATGGGTTAGGGTGAGGGTTAGGGTTAGGGTTAGGTTTAGGAAAGGTTTAGGGTTAGGGTTAGGGTACGGGTTAGGTTTAGGGTTAGGGTTAGGGTACTGGTAGGGTTAGGGTACGGGGTAGCGTTAGGGTACGGGTTAGGGTACGGGTTAGGGTTAAGGTTAGGGTACGGGTTAGGGTTAGGGTTAGGGTACGGGTTAGGTTTAGGGTTAGGGTAGGACGTTAGGTTTAGGGTTAGGGTTAGGTTTAGGGTACGGGTTATGGTTAGGGTTAGGTTTAGGGTTAGGGTTAGGTTTAGGGTACGGGTTAGGGTTAGGGTACGGGTTAGGGTTAGGGTTAGGGTACGGGTTAGGGTTAGGGTTGGGGGTTAGGGTTAGGGTTAGGGTTAGGGTTAGGGTACGGGTTAGGGTTAGGGTTAGGTTTAGCGTACGGATTAGGGTAAGGGTTAGGGTTAATGTTAGGTTTAGGGTACGGGTTAGGGTTAGGGTACGGGTTAGGTTTAGGGTTAGGGTTATGGTTAGGAAATGGTTTAGTGTTAGGGTTAGGGTTAGGGTTAGGGTACGGGTTAAGGTTAGGGTTAGGGTACGGGTTAGGGTTAGGGTTAGGGTTAGGGTTAGGGTACGGGTTAGCGTTAGTGTACGGGTTAGGGTTAGGTTTAGGGTTAGGGTTATGGTTAGGAAATGGGTTAGGGTTAGGGTTAGGGTTAGGGTTAGGGTACGGGTTAGCTTTAGGGTTAGGGTTAGGGTACGGTTTAGGGTTAGGGTTAGGTTTAGGATACAGGTTAGGTTTAGGGTTAGGGGTTAGGGTTAGGGTTCGGGTTAGGGTACGGTTTAGGGTTAGGTTTAGGGTATGGGTTAGGGTTAGGGTTAGGGTTAGTGTTAGGGTTAAAGTACGGGTTAGGGTTAGTGTTAGTGTTAGGGTTAGGGGTTAGGGGTTAGGGTTAGGGTTAGGGTTAGGGTTAGGGTACTGGTTAGGGTAGGGTTAGGGGTTAGGGTTAGGGTTAGTGTTAGGTTTAGGGTTAGGGTACGGGTTAGTGTTAGGGTTAGGGTACGGGTTAGGGTTAGGTTTAGGTGTTAGGGTTAAGGATAGGGTTAGGGTTAGGGTACGGGTTAGGGTTAGGGTTAGAGTATGGGTTAGGGTTAGGGTTAGGGGACGGGTTAGGATTAGGGTACGGGTTAGGTTTAGGGTACGGGTTAGGGTTAGGGTTAGGGTACGGGTTAGGGTTAGGGTTAGGGTACGTGTTAGGGTTAGGGTTAGGGTTAGGGTTAGATGTTAGGGTTAGGGATAGGGTTAGGGTTAGGATTAGGGTACGGGTTAGGGTACGGGTTAGGGTTAGGTTTAGGTTTAGGGTATGGGTTAGGGTTAGGTTAGGGTATGTTTTAGGGTTAGGGTTAGTGTATGGGTTTGGGTTAGGGTACTGTTTAGGATTAGGGTTAGGTTTAGGTTTAGGGTACGGTTTAGGGTTAGGGTTAGGGTTCGGGTTAGGGTTAGGGTTAGGGTAAGGGTTAGGTTTAGGGTTAGGGTTAGGGTTAGTGTTAGGGTTAGGGTACGGGTTAGGGTTAGTGTTAGGGTAGGGGTTAGGGTTAGGGTTAGGGTTAGGGTTAGGGTACGGGTTATGGTTAGGGTTAGTTTTAGGGTTAGGGTTAGGGTTAGGGTACGGGTTAGGGTTAGGGTTAGGGTACGCTTTAGGGTTAGGGTACGGGTTAGGGTTAGGGTTAGGGTTAGCGTTAGAGTACGGGTTAGGTTTAGGGTTAGGTTTAGGGTTAGGGTACGGTTTAGGGTTAGGGTACGGGTTAGGTTTAGGGTACGGGTTAGGGTTAGGGTACGGGTTAGGTTTAGGGTACGGGTTAGGGTTAGGGTACGGGTTAGGTTTAGGGTACGGGTTAGGGTTAGGGTTAGGGTTAGGGTACGGGTTAGGGTTAGGGTACGGGTTAGGGTTAGAGTTAGGGTACGGTTTAGGTTTAGGGTATGGTTTAGGTTTAGGGTACGGGTTAGGGTTAGGGTTAGGGTTCGGGTTAGGGTTAGGGTTAGGGTACGTGTTAGGTTTAGGGTTAGGGTTAGGGTTAGGGTTAGAGGTTAGGATTATGGATAGGGTTAGGGTTAGGATTAGGGTACGGGTTAAGGTACGGGTTAGGGTTAGGTTTAAGGTTAGGGTATGGGTAGGGTTAGGGTTAGGGTACGTTTTAGGTTTAGGGTTAGGGTACGGGTTAGGGTTAGGGTATGTTTAGGGTTAGGGTTAGGTTTAGGGTAAGGGTACGGGTTAGGGTTAGGGTTAGGGTACGTGTTAGGTTTAGGGTAAGGGTTAGGGTTAGGGTACGGGTAAGGGTTAGGGTTAGGGTACGGGTTAGGGTTAGGGTACGGGTTAGGTTTAGGGTTAGGGTTAGGGTTAGTGTTAGGTTTAGGGTACGGGTTAGGGTTAGGGTTAGGGTACGGGTTAGGTTTAGGGTTGGGGGTTAGGGTTAGGTTTAGGGTTAGGGTTAGGTTTAGGGTACGGGTTAGGGTTAGGGTTAGGGTTAGCGTACGGATTAGGGTTAGGGTTTGTTTTAGTGTTAGGGTTAGGCTACGGGTTAGGGTTAGGGTACGGGTTAGGGTTAGGGTTAGGGTTACGGTTAGGAAATGGGTTAGGGTTAGGTTTAGGGTTAGGGTACGGGTTAAGGTTAGGGTTAGGGTACGGGTTAGGGTTAGGGTTAGGGTTAGGGTTAGGGTACGGGTTAGCGTTAGGGTACGGGTTAGGGTTAGGTTTAGGTTTAGGGTGCGGTTTATGGTTCGGGTTCGGGTTAGGGTTAGGGTTAAGTTACGGGTTAGGTTTAGGGTACGGGTTAGGGTATGGGTTAGGGTGAGGGTTAGGGTTAGGGTTAGGTTTAGGAAAGGTTTAGGGTTAGGGTTAGGGTACGGGTTAGGTTTAGGGTTAGGGTTAGGTTACGGGTAGGGTTAGGGTACGGGGTAGCGTTAGGGTACGGGTTAGGGTACGGGTTAGGGTTAAGGTTAGGGTACGGGTTAGGGTTAGGGTTAGGGTACGGGTTAGGGTTAGGGTTAGGGTAGGGGTTAGGTTTAGGGTTAGGGTTAGGGTTAGGGTACGGGTTATGGTTAGGGTTAGGTTTAGGGTTAGGGTTAGGTTTAGGGTACGGGTTAGGGTTAGGGTACGGGTTAGGGTTAGGGTTAGGGTACGGGTTAGGGTTAGGGTTGGGGGTTAGGGTTAGGGTTAGGGTTAGGGTTAGGGTTAGGGTACGGGTTAAGGTTAGGGTTGGGGGTTAGGGTTAGGGTTAGGGTTAGGGTTAGGGTTAGGGTACGGGTTAGGTTTAGGGTTAGGGTTACGGTTAGGAAATGGGTTAGGGTTAGGGTTAGGGTTAGGGTTAGGGTACGGGTTAAGGTTAGGGTTAGGGTACGGGTTAGGGTTAGGGTTAGGGTTAGGGTTAGGGTACGGGTTAGCGTTAGGGTACGGGTTAGGGTTAGGTTTAGGGTTAGGGTCCGGTTTAGGGTTCGGGTTCGGGTTAGGGTTAGGGTTAAGTTACGGGTTAGGTTTAGTGTACGGGTTAGGGTATGGGTTAGGGTGAGGGTTAGGGTTAGGGTAAGGTTTAGGAAAGGGTTAGGGTTAGGGTTAGGGTACGGGTTAGGTTTAGGGTTAGGTTTAGGGTACGGGGTAGGGTTAGGG
>JAVLSZ010000009.1:73865326-73910326 GCA_032313775.1 Urocyon cinereoargenteus | reverse complement strand
TTAGGGTTAGGGTTAGCGTTAGGGTTAGGGTACGGGTTAGGGTTAGGGTTAGGGTACGGGTTAGGGTTAGGGTTAGGGTTAGGGGTTAGGGGTTAGTTTTAGGGTTAGGGTTAGGGATAGGGTTAGGGTACGGGTTAGGGTTAGGGCACGGGTTAGTTTTAGGGTTAGGGTTAGGGTTAGGGTTAGGTTATGGGTTAGGGTTAGGGTACGGGTTAGGGTACGGGTTAGGTTTAGGGTACGGGTTAGGGTTAGGGGTTAGGTTTAGGGTTAGGGTTAGGTTTAGGGTTAGGGTACAGGTTAGGGCTAGGGTTAGGGTTAGGGTTAGGGTCAGGGTAAGGGGTTAGGGTTAGGGTTAGGGTTAGGGGACGGGTTAGGTTTAGGGTATGGGTTAGGTTTAGGGTACGGGTTAGGGTTAGGGTTAGGGTACGGGTTAGGGTTAGGGTTAGGGTACGTGTTAGGGTTAGGTTTAGGGTACGGGTTAGGGTTAGGGTACGGGTTAGGTTTAGGGTACGGGTTAGGGTTAGGGTTAGGGTTAGGGTTAGGGTACGGGTTAGGGTTAGGGTACGGGTTAGGGTAAGAGTTAGGGTACGGTTTAGGGTGAGGGTATGGGTTAGGTTTAGGGTATGGGTTAGGGTTAGGGTTAGGGTACGGGTTAGGGTTAGGGTTAGGGTACGTGTTAGGGTTAGTGTTAGGGTTAGGGTTAGGGTTAGAGGTTAGGGTTAGGGATAGGGTTAGGGTTAGGATTAGGGTACGGGTTAAGGTACGGGTTAGGGTTAGGTTTAGGGTTAGGGTATGGGTTAGTTTTAGGGTTAGGGTACGTTTTAGGTTTAGGGTTAGGTTACGGGTTAGGGTTAGGGTATGTTTAGGGTTAGGGTTAGGTTTAGGGTTAGGGTACGGGTTAGGGTTAGGGTTAGGGTACGTGTTAGGTTTAGGGTTAGGGTTAGGTTTAGTGTTAGGGTTAGGGTACGGGTTAGGGTTAGGGTACGGGTTAGGGTTAGGGTACGGGTTAGGGTTAGGGTTAGGGTAGGGTTTAGGGTTAGGGTTAGGGTTAGGGTACGGGTTATGGTTAGGGTTAGGTTTAGGGTTAGGTTTAGGGTTAGGGTATGGGTTAGGGTTAGGGTTAGGGTACGGGTTAGGGTTAGGGTACGGGTTAGGGTTAGGGTTAGGGTTAGGGTTAGCGTTAGGTTACGGGTTAGGGTTAGGGTTAGGGTTAGGGATAGGGTTAGGGTACGGGTTAGGGTTAGGTTTAGGGTACGGGTTAGGGTTAGGGTACGGGTTAGGGTTAGGGTACGGGTTAGGGTTAGGGTTAGGGTACGGATTAGGGTAGGGTAGGGGTTAGGGTTAGGGTTAGTGTTAGGGTTAGGGGTAGGGTTAGGGTTAGTGTTAGGGTTAGCGTACTGGTTAGGGTTAGGGTTAGTTTTAGGGTTAGGTTTAGGGTACGGGTTTGGTTTAGGGTACGGGTTAGGGTTAGGGTTAGGGTTAGGGTTAGGAAAGGGTTATGGTTAGGGTTAGCGTTAGGGTTAGGGTACGGGTTAGGGTTAGGGTTAGGGTACGGGTTAGGGTTAGGTTTAGGGTTTGGGTTAGGGGTTAGGGGTTAGTGTTAGGGTTAGGGTTAGGGTTAGTGTTAGGGTTAGTGTTAGGGTTAAGGTTAGGGTTAGTGTTAGGGTTAGGTTTAGTGTATGGGTTAGGGTTGGGGTTAGGTTTAGGGGTTAGGGGTTAGGGTTAGTGTTAGGGTACGGGTTAGGGTACGGGTTAGGGTTAGGGTGAGGGTAAGGGTGAGGGTTAGGGTTAGGGTTAGGGTACGGGTTAGGGTTAGGGTTAGGGTACTGGTTAGGGTTAGGGTTAGGGTACGGGTTAGGGTTAGGGTTAGGGTTAGGGTACGGGTTAGGGTTAGGGTTAGGTTTAGGATACAGGTTAGGGTTAGGGTTAGGGGTTAGGGTTAGGGTACGGGTTAGGGTTAGGTTTAGGGTATGGGTTAGGTTTAGGGTTACGGTTAGTGTTAGGGTTAAAGTACGGGTTAGGGTTAGTGTTAGTGTTAGGGTTAGGGTTAGGGGTTAGGGGTTAGGGTTAGGGTTAGGGTTAGGGTACGGGTTAGGGTAGGGTTAGGGGTTAGGGTTAGGGTTAGTGTTAGGGTTAGGGTTAGGGTACGAGTTAGGGTTAGGCTACGGGTTAGTGTTAGGATTAGGGTACGGGTTAGGGTTAGGTTTAAGTGTTAGGGTTAAGGATAGGGTTAGGGTTAGGGTACGGGTTAGGGTTAGGGTTAGGTTACGGGTTAGGTTTAGGGTTAGGGTTAGGATTAGCGTACGGGTTAGGTTTAGGTTTAGGGTTAGGTTTAGGGTACGGGTTAGGTTTAGGGTATGGGTTAGGTTTAGGGTTAGGGTTAGGGTTAGGGTTAGGGTTAGGAAAGGGTTAGGGTTAGGGTTAGGGTTAGGGTACGGGTTAGGGTTAGGGTTAGGGTACGCGTTAAGGTACGAGTTAGGGTTAGGGTTAGGGTTAGGGTACGGGTTTGGGTTAGGGTTAGGGTTAGGGGTTAGGGGTTAGGGTTAGTGTTAGTGTTAGGGTTAGGGTTAGGGTACGGGTTAAGGTACGGGTTAGGCTTAGTGTACGTGTTAGTGTTAGGGTTATGGTTAGGGTTAGGGTACGGGTTAGGATTAGGGTTAGGGTTAGGGTTAGGTTTAGGAAAGGGTTAGGGTTAGGGTTAGGTTTAGGGTTAGGGTTAGGGTTAGTGTTAGGGTTAGGGTTAGGAAAGGGTTAGGGTTAGGGTTAGCGTTAGGGTTTTGGTACGGGTTTGGGTTAGGGTTAGGGTACGGGTTAGGGTTAGGTTTAGGGTTAGGGGTTAGGGGTTAGTGTTAGGGTTAGGTTTAGGGATAGGGTTAGAGTACGGGTTAGGGTACGGGTTAGGGTTAGGGCACGGGTTAGTTTTAGGGTTAGGGTTAGGGTTAGGGTTAGGTTATGGGTTAGGTTAGGGTACGGGTTAGGGTACGGGTTAGGGTTAGGGTACGGGTTAGGGTTAGGGGTTAGGTTTAGGGTTAGGGTTAGGTTTAGGGTTAGGGTACAGGTAGGGCTAGGGTTAGGGTTAGGTTTAGGGTCAGGGTTAGGGGTTAGGGCTAGGTTTAGGGTTAGGGGACGGGTTAGGATTAGGGTACGGGTTAGGTTTAGGGTACGGGTTAGGGTTAGGGTTAGGGTAGGGGTTAGGGTTAGGGTTAGGGTACGTGTTAGGGTTAGGGTTAGGGTTAGGGTTAGGGTTAGAGGTTAGGGTTAGGGATAGGGTTAGGGTTAGGATTAGGGTACGGGTTAGGGTACGGGTTAGGGTTAGGTTTAGGTTTAGGGTATGGGTTAGTGTTAGGTTAGGGTACGTTTTAGGGTTAGGGTTAGGGTATGGGTTTGGGTTAGGGTACTGTTTAGGATTAGGGTTAGGTTTAGGTTTAGGGTACGGTTTAGGGTTAGGGTTAGGGTTCGGGTTAGGGTTAGGGTTAGGGTAAGGGTTAGGGTACGGTTTAGGTTTAGGGTTAGGGTACGGGTTAGGGTTAGGGTAAGGGTTAGGTTTAGGGTTAGGGTTAGGGTTAGTGTTAGGGTTAGGTTACGGGTTAGGGTTAGTGTTAGGGTAGGGGTTAGGGTTAGGGTTAGGGTTAGGGTTAGGTTTAGGGTACGGGTTATGGTTTGGGTTAGGTTTAGGGTTAGGTTTAGGGTTAGGGTACGGGTTAGGGTTAGGGTTAGGGTACGTGTTAGGGTTAGGGTACGGGTTAGGGTTAGGGTTAGGGTTAGCGTTAGGGTACGGGTTAGGTTTAGGGTTAGGTTTAGGGTTAGGGTACGGTTTAGGGTTAGGGTACGGGTTAGGTTTAGGGTACGGGTTAGGGTTAGGGTACGGGTTAGGTTTAGGGTACGGGTTAGGGTTAGGGTTAGGGTTAGGGTACGGGTTAGCGTTAGGGTACGGGTTAGGGTTAGAGTTAGGGTACGGTTTAGGTTTAGGGTATGGGTTAGGTTTAGGGTACGGGTTAGGGTTAGGGTTAGGGTACGGGTTAGGGTTAGGGTTAGGGTACGTGTTAGGTTTAGGGTTAGGGTTAGGGTTAGGGTTAGAGGTTAGGTTTATGGATAGGGTTAGGTTTAGGATTAGGGTACGGGTTAAGGTACGGGTTAGGGTTAGGTTTAAGGTTAGGGTATGGGTTAGGATTAGGGTTAGGGTACGTTTTAGGTTTAGGGTTAGGGTACGGGTTAGGGTTAGGGTATGTTTAGGGTTAGGGTTAGGTTTAGGGTAAGGGTACGGGTTAGGGTTAGGGTTAGGGTACTTGTTAGGTTTAGGGTAAGGGTTAGGGTTAGGGTACGGGTTAGGGTTAGGGTTAGGGTACGGGTTAGGGTTAGGGTACGGGTTAGGTTTAGGGTTAGGGTTAGGGTTAGTGTTAGGGTTAGGGTACGGGTTAGGGTTAGGGTTAGGGTACGGGTTAGGGTTAGGGTACGGGTTAGGGTTAGGTTTAGGGTAGGCGTTAGGTTTAGGGTTAGGGTTAGGGTTAGGGTACGGGTTATGGTTAGGGTTAGGTTTAGGGTAAGGGTTAGGGTACGGGTTAGGGTTAGGGTTAGGGAGCGGGTTAGGGTTAGGGTACGGGTTAGGTTTAGGGTTAGGGTTAGGGTTAGTGTTAGGTTTAGGGTACGGGTTAGGGTTAGGGTTAGGGTACGGGTTAGGGTTAGGGTTAGGGTAGGGGTTAGGTTTAGGGTTAGGGTTAGGGTTAGGGTACGGGTTATGGTTAGGGTTAGGTTTAGGGTTAGGGTTAGGTTTAGGGTACGGTTTAGGGTTAGGGTACGGGTTAGGGTTAGGTTTAGGGTACGAGTTAGGGTTAGGGTTGGGGGTTAGTTTTAGGTTTAGGGTTAGGGTTAGGGTTAGGGTACGGGTTAGGGTTAGGGTTAGGGTTAGCGTACGGATTAGGGTTAGGGTTAGTTTTAGTGTTAGGGTTAGGGTACGGGTTAGGGTTAGGGTACGGGTTAGGGTTAGGGTTAGGGTTACGGTTAGGAAATGGGTTAGGGTTAGGGTTAGGGTTAGGGTACGGGCTAATGTTAGGGTTAGGGTATGGGTTAGGGTTAGGGTTAGGGTTAGGGTTAGGGTACGGGTTAGCGTTAGGGTACGGGTTAGGGTTAGGTTTAGGGTTAGGGTGCGGTTTAGGGTTCGGGTTCGGGTTAGGGTTAGGGTTAAGTTACGGGTTAGGTTTAGGGTACGGGTTAGGGTATGGGTTAGGGTGAGGGTTAGGGTTAGGGTTAGGTTTAGGAAAGGTTTAGGGTTAGGGTTAGGGTACGGGTTAGGTTTAGGGTTAGGGTTAGGGTACGGGTAGGGTTAGGGTACGGGGTAGCGTTAGGGTACGGGTTAGGGTACGGGTTAGGGTTAAGGTTAGGGTACGTGTTAGGGTTAGGGTTAGGGTACGGGTTAGGGTTAGGGTTAGGGTAGGGGTTAGGTTTAGGGTCAGGGTTAGGGTTAGGGTACGGGTTATGGTTAGGGTTAGGTTTAGGGTTAGGGTTAGGTTTAGGGTACGGGTAAGGGTTAGGGTACGGGTTAGGGTTAGGGTTAGGGTACGGGTTAGGGTTAGGGTTGGGGGTTAGGGTTAGGGTTAGGGTTAGGGTACGGGTTAGGGTTAGGGTACGGGTTAGGGTTAGGGTACGTGTTAGGGTTAGGGGTAGGGTTAGGGTTAGGGTTAGAGGTTAGGGTTAGGGATAGGGTTAGGGTTAGGATTAGGGTACGGGTTAAGGTACGGGTTAGGGTTAGGTTTAGGGTTAGGGTATGGGTTAGGGTTAGGGTTAGGGTACGTTTTAGGTTTAGGGTTAGGGTACGGGTTAGGGTTAGGGTATGTTTAGGGTTAGGGTTAGGTTTAGGGTTAGGGTACGGGTTAGGGTTAGGGTTAGGGTACGTGTTAGGTTTAGGGTTAGGGTTAGGGTTAGTGTTAGGGTTAGGGTACGGGTTAGGGTTAGGGTACGGGTTAGGGTTAGGGTACGGGTTAGGGTTAGGTTTAGGGTAGGGTTTAGGTTTAGGGTTAGGGTTAGGGCACGGGTTATGGTTAGGGTTAGGTTTAGGGTTAGGGTTAGGGTTAGGGTATGGGTTAGGTTTAGGGTTAGGGTACGGGTTAGGGTTAGGGTACGGGTTAGGGTTAGGGTTAGGGTTAGGGTTGGCGTTAGGTTACGGGTTAGGGTTAGGGTTAGGGTTAGGGTTAGGGTACTGGTTAGGTTTAGGTTTAGGGTACGGGTTAGGGTTAGGGTACGGGTTAGGGTTAGGGTACGGGTTAGGGTTAGGGTTAGGGTACGGATTAGGGTTGGGTAGGGGTTAGGGTTAGAGTTAGTGTTAGGGTTAGGGGTAGGGTTAGGGTTAGTGTTAGGGTTAGCGTACTGGTTAGGGTTAGGGTTAGGTTTAGGGTTAGGTTTAGGGTACGGGTTAGGGTTAGGGTACGGGTTAGGGTTAGGGTTAGGGTTAGGGTTAGGAAAGGGTTAGTGTTAGGGTTAGCGTTAGGGTTAGGGTACGGGTTAGGTTTAGGGTTAGGGTACGGGTTAGGGTTAGGTTTAGTGTTTGGGTTAGGGGTTAGGGGTTAGTGTTAGGGTTAGGGTTAGGGTTAGTGTTAGGGTTAGTGTTAGGGTACGGGTTAGGGTACGGGTTAGGATTAGGGCACGGGTTAGTGTTAGGGTTATGGTTAGGGTTAGGGTACGGGTTAGTGTTAGGGTACGGATAGGGTACGGGTTAGGGTTACGGTACAGGTTACGGTTAGGGTTAGGGGTTAGGGTGAGGGTTAGGGTTAGGGATAGGGTTAGGGTACGGGTTAGGGTTAGGGTTAGGGTCAGGTTTAGGGGTTAGGGTTAGGGTTAGGGACAGGTTACGGGTTAGGGTTAGGGTACTGGTTAGGTTTAGGGTACAGGTTAGGGTTAGGGTTAGGTTTAGGGTACGGGTTACGGTTAGGGTTAGGGTTAAAGTTAGGGTACGTGTTAGGGTTAGGGTTAGGGTACGGGTTAGGGTCAGGGTACGGGTTAGGGTAAGGGTACGGTTTAGGGTTAGGATTAGGGTACGTGTTAGAGTTAGGGTTAGGGGTTAGGATTAGGGTAAGTGTACGGTTTAGGGTTAGGGTACTGGTTAGGGTACGGGTTAGTGTTAGGGTATCGGTTAGGGTTAGGGTACGAGTTAGGGTTAGGTTTAGAATACAGGTTAGGGTTTGGGTTAGTGGTTAGGGTTATGGTTAGTGTTAGGGTTATGGTTAGGGTTAGTGTACGGGTTAGGTTTAGGGTACGGGTTAGGGTTAGTGTTAGGGTAGGGTTAGGGTAAGGGTACGGTTTAGGGTTTGGTTTAGAGTTAGGGTTAGGGTACGGTTTAGGGTTAGGGTTAGGGTTAGGGTTAGGTTACGGGTTAGGGTTAAGGTTTAGGGTTAGGTTTAGTGTAAGGGTTAGGGTTAGGGTACGGTTTAGGTACGGGTTAGAGTTAGGGTTAGGGTTAGGGTTAGGGTACGGGTTAGGGCTAGGATTAGGGTACGGTTTAGGGTTAGGGACGGTTTAGGGTTAGGGTTAGGGTACGGGTTAGGCTTAGGGTACGGGTTAGGGTTAGGGTACGGGTTAGGTTTAGGGTTAGGATTAGGGTACGGGTTAGGGTTAGGGTTAGAGTACGGGTTAGGGTTAGTTTACGGGTTAGGGTTAGGGTTAGAGTACGGGTTAGGGTTAGGGTTAAGGTTAGGGTTAGGGTACGGTTTAGGGTTAGGGTTAGGGTACGGGTTAGGTTTAGGGTTAGGTTTAGGGTTAGGGTTAGTGTTACGGTTAGGGATAGGGTTTGGATACGGGTTAGGGTTAGGGTTAGTGTCAGGGTTAGGGTACGGTTTAGGGTTAGGGTTAGGGTACGGGTTATGGTTAGGGTTAGGGTTAGGGTTAGGGTTAGGCTTAGAGGTTAGGGGTTAGGGTTAGGGTTAGGGTTAGGGTTAGGGTACGGGTTAGGGTTAGGGTTAGGGTTAGTGTTATGGTTAAGGTACGGGTTAGGGTTAGGGTTAGTGTTAGGGTACGGGATTGGGTTAGTGTTAGGGTTAGGATTAGGTTAGGGTACGGGATAGGTTTAGGGTAAGGGTTAGGGTTAGGGTACGGGTTAGGGTACGGGTTAGGGTTAGGGTTAGGGTACGGGTTAGGGTTAGGGTTAGGTTTAGGGTTAGGTTACGGGTTAGGGTTAGGTTTAGGGTTACAATTAGGGTACGGGGTTAGGTTAGGGTTAGGGTACGGGTTAGCGTTAGGGTACGGGATAGGGTTAGGGTTAGGGTACAGGTTAGGGTTAGGGTTAGGGTAGTTTTTAGTGTTAGGGTTAGGGTTAGTGTTAGGGTTAGGGTTAGAGGTCAGGGTTAGGGAAAGGGTTAGGCTTAGGATAAGGTACGGGTTAGGGTACGGGTTAGGGTTAGGGTTAGGGTACGGGTTAGGGTTAGGGTTCGGGTACGTTTTAGGGTTAGGGTACGGTTTAGTGTTAGGGTTAGGGTTGGGGTACGGGTTAGGGTTAGGGTACGGGTTAGTGTTAGGGTTAGGGTACGGGTTAGGGTTAGGGTTCTGTTTAGAGTTTGGGTTAGGTTTAGGGTTAGGGTACGGGTTAGGGTTAGGGTTAGGGTACGGGTTAGGGTTAGGGTTAGAGTACGGGTTACGGTTAGGGTACGGGTTAGGTTTAGGGTTAGGGGTAGGTTTAGTGTTAGGGTTAGGGTACGGGTTAGGGTTAGGGTTAGGGTACGGGTTAGGGTTAGGGTACGGGTTAGGGTTAGGGTTAGGGTAGGGGTTAGGGTTAGGATTAGGGTTAGGGTTAGGGTCCGGGTCATGGTTAGGGTTAGGTTTAGGGTTAAGGTTAGGGTTAGGGTACGGGTTAGGGTTAGGTTTAGGTGTTAGGGTTAGGGTTAGGGTTAGGTTTAGTGTTAGGGTACGGGTTAGTGTTAGTGTTAGGGTTAGGTTTAGGGTCAGTGTTAGGGGTTAGTGTTAGGGTTAGGGTTAGGGTTAGGGTACGGGTTAGGGTTAGGTTTAGGTGTTAGGGTTAGGGTTAGGGTTAGGGTTAGGGTTAGGGATAGGGTACGGGTTAGGGTTAGTGTACGGGTTAGAGTTAGGGTTAGGGTTAGGTTTAGGGTTAGGAAAGGGTTAGGGTTAGGGTTAGGGTTAGGGTTAGGGTTAGGGTACGGGTTAGGTTTAGGGTTAGGGTATGGGTTAAGGTCCGAGTTAGGGTTAGGGGTAGGCGTAGGGTACGGGTTAGGGTTAGGGTTAGTGTTAGGGGTTAGGGGTTAGGGTTAGGGTGAGGGTTAGGGTACGGGTTAGGGTACGGGTTAGGGTACGTGTTAGTGTTAGGGTTATGGTTAGTGTTAGGGTACGGGTTAGGTTTAGGGTTAGGGTTAGGGTTAGGTTTAGGAAAGGGTTAGGGTTAGGGTTAGTGTACGGGTTAGGGTTAGGGTTAGGGGTAGGGTTAGGGTTAGGGTACGGGTTAGGGTTAGGGTACGGGTTAGGTTACGGGTTAGGGTTAGAGTTAGGGTACGGGTTAGGGTTAGGTTTAGGGTTTAGGGTTAGGGTTAGGGCACGGGTTAGGGTTAGTGTATGGGTTATGGTTAGGGTTAGGGTTAGGGTTAGGGTTATGTTTAGGGTGAGGGTTAGGGTTAGGAAAGGGTTAGGGTAGGGTTAGCGTTAGGGTTAGGGTACGGGTTAGGGTTAGGGTTAGGGTACGGGTTAGGGTTAGGGTTAGGGTTAGGGTTAGGGGTTAATGTTTGGTTTAGGGTTAGGGTTAGGGTTAGGGTACGGGTTAGGGTTAGGGTTAGGGGTTAGGGGTTAGTGTTAGGGTTAGGGTTTGGGTTAGGGTACGGTTTAGGGTACGGGTTAGGGTTAGGGTACGGGTTAGGGTTAGGGTTAGGTGTTAGGGTTAGCGTTAGGGTTAGGTTTAGGTTACGGTTTAGGGCTAGGGTTAGGGTTAGGGTTAGGGTCAGGGTTAGGGTTTAGGGTTAGGGTTAGGGTTAGGGGACGGGTTAGGGTTAGGGTACGGGTTAGGTTTAGGGTACGGGTTAGGGTTAGGGTTAGGATACGGGTTAGGGTTAGGGTTAGGGTACGTGTTAGGGTTAGGGTTAGGGTTAGGGTTAGGGTTAGAGTTTAGGGTTAGGGATAGGGTTAGGGTTAGGATTAGGGTACGTGTTAGGGTACGGGTTAGGGTTAGGTTTAGGGTTAGGGTATGGGTTAGGGTTAGGGTTAGGGTACGTTTTAGGGTTAGGGTTAGGGTACGGGTTAGGGTTAGGGTACTGTTTAGGATTAGGGTTAGGTTTAGGTTTAGGGTACGGTTTAGGGTTAGGGTTACGGTACGGGTTAGGGTACGGGTTAGAGTTAGGGTTAGGGTACGGGTTAGTGTTAGTGTACGGGTTAGGGTTAGGATTAGGGTTAGGGTTAGGGTTAGGGTTAGGGTACGGATTATGGTTAGGGTTAGGTTTAGGGTTAGGGTTAGGGTTAGGGTTAGGGTTAGGGTACGGGTTAGGGTTAGGGTACGAGTTAGGGTTAGGTTTAGGGTTAGGGTTAGCGTTAGGGTACGGGTTAGGGTTAGAGTTAGGGTTAGGTTTAGGTTTAGGGTACGGGTTAGGGTTAGGGTACGGGTTAGGGTTAGGGTACGGGTTAGGGTTAGGGTACGGGTTAGGGTTAGGGTACGCGTTAGGGTTAGGTTAGGGTGAGTGGACAGGTTAGAGTTAGGGTACGGGTGAGGGTTAGATTTAGGGTACGGGTTAGGGTTAGGGTATGGTTTAGGTTTAGGGTACGGGTTAGGGTTAGGGTTAGGGTATGGGTTAGGGTTAGGTTTAGGGTACATGTTAGGGTTAGGGTTAGGTTTAGGGTTAGGGTTAGAGGTTAGGGTTAGGGATAGGCTTAGGGTTAGGATTAGGGTACGGGTTAAGGTACGGGTTAGGGTTAGGTTTAGGGTTAGGGTATGGGTTAGGGTTAGGGTTAGGATACGTTTTAGGTTTAGGGTTAGGGTACTGGTTAGTGTTAGGGTACTGTCTAGGGTTAGGGTTAGGTTTAGGGTTAGGGTACGGGTTAGGTTTAGGGTTAGGGTTAGTGTTAGGGTACGGGTTAGGGTTAGGGTTAGGGTACTGGTTAGGGTTAGGGTACGGGTTAGGTTTAGGGTTAGGTTTAGGGTTAGTGTAGGGTTAGGGTACGGGTTAGGGTTAGGGTTAGGGTACGGGTTAGGGTTAGGGTACTGGTTAGGGTTAGGGTTAGGGTAGGGGTTAGGGTTAGGGTTAGGGTTAGGGTTAGGGTACGGGTTATGGTTAGGGTTAGGTTTAGGGTTAGGGTTAGGGTTAGGGTACGGGTTAGGGTTAGGGTTAGTGTACGGGTTAGGGTTAGGGTACGGGTTAGGGTTAGGGTTAGCGTTAGGGTACGGGTTAGGGTTAGGGTTAGGGTTAGGGTTAGGGTACGAGTTAGGGTTAGGTTTAGGGTATGGGTTAGGGTTAGGGTACGGGTTAGGGTTAGGGTACGGGTTAGGGTTAGGGTTAGGGTACGGGTTAGGTTTAGGGTTAGGGGTTAGGGTTAGGGTTATTGTTAGGGTTAGGGTTAATGTACGGGTTAGGGTTAGGGTACGGGTTAGGGTACGGTTTAGGGTTAGGGTTAGCGTACGGGTTAGGGTTAGGGTTAGTTTTAGGGTTAGGGTTAGGGTACGGGTTAGGTTTAGTGTTAGGGGTTAGGGTTAGGGTTAGTGTTAGGGTTAGGGTTAGTGTACGGGTTAGGGTTAGGGTACGGGTTAGGGTACGGATTAGGGTTAGGGTTAGGGTACGGGTTAGGTTTAGGGTTAGGGTTTGGGTTAGTGGTTAGGGGTTAGTGTTAGGGTTAGGGTTAGGGTTAGGGTTAGGGTTAGTGTTAGGGTACGGGTTAGGGTACGGGTTAGGGTTAGGGCATGGGTTAGTGTTAGGGTTAGGTTTAGGGTTAGGGATAGGGTACGGGTTAGTGTTATTGTACGGGTTAGTGTACGGGTTAGGGTTATGGTACGGGTTAGGGTTAGGGTTAGGGGTTAGGGTGAGGGTTAGGGTTAGGGATAGGGTTAGGGTACGGGTTAGGGTTAGGGATAGGGTTAGGGTACGGGTTAGGGGTTAGGTTTAGGGTTAGGGATAGTGTACGGTTTAGGGTTAGGGTACGGGTTAGGTTTAGGGTACGGATTAGGGTTAGGGTTAGGGTTAGTGTTAGGGTTAGGGTACGGGTTAGGGTTAGGATTAGGGTTAAAGTTAGGGTACGTGTTAGGGTTAGGGTTAGGGTACGGGTGAGGGTTAGGGTACGGGTTAGGGTAAGGGTACGTGTTAGGGTTAGGATTAGGGTACGTGTTAGGGTTAGGGTTAGGGTTTAGGGTTAGGGTTAGGATACGGGTTAGGGTTAGGGTACTGGTTAGGGTACGGGTTAGTGTTAGGGTACAGGTTAGGGTTAGGGTACGGGTTAGGTTTAGGTTTAGGGTACGGGTTAGGGTTAGGGTTAGTGGTTAGGGTTAGGGTTAGTGTTAGGGTTAGGGTTAGGGTTGGTGTACGGGTTAGGGTTAGTGTACGGGTTAGGTTTAGGGTTAGGGTTAGCGTTAGGGTTAGCGTACGGGTAAGGGTTAGGGTTAGGCTTAGGTTAGGGTTAGGGTACGGGTTAGGGTTAGGGTACGGGTTAGGGTTAGGGTTAGGGTTAGGGTCGGGTTAGGGTAAGGGTACGGTTTAGGGTTAGGGTTCGGGTTAGTGTTAGGGTACGGGTTAGGGTTAGGGTTAGGGTTAGGTTACGGGTTAGGGTTAGGGTTAGGGTTAGGGTACGTGGTAGGGTTTGGGTTAGGGTACGGGTTAGTGTTAGGGTACGGGTTAGGGTTAGGTTTAGGTTACGGGTTAGGGTTAGGGTTAGGGTTAGGGTACGTGTTAGGGTTATGGTTAGGGTTAGGGTTAGGGTACGGATTAGGGTTAGGATTAGGGTACGGATTAGGGTTAGGGTACTGTTTAGGGTTAGGGTTAGGGTATGGGTTAGGGTTAGGGTACGGGTTAGGTTTAGGGTACGGGTTAGGGTTAGGGTTAGGGTTAGGGTTAGGGTTAGGGTACGGGTTAGGGTTAGGGTTAGGGTACGGGTTAGGGTTAGGTTTAGGGTTAGGGTTAGGGTACGGGTTAGGGTTAGGGTTAGAGTACGGGTTAGGGTTAGGGTTAGGGTTAGGGTACGGGTTAGGTTTACGGTTAGGGTACGGGTTAGGGTTAGGGTTAGGGTTAGGGTTAGGGTTAGGGTACGGGTTAGGTTTAGGGTTAGTGTTAGGGTTAGGGTACGGGTTAGAGTTAGGGTTAGGGTACGGGTTATGGTTAGGGTTAGGGTTAGGGTTAGGGGTAGGCTACGGGTTAGGGTTAGGGTTAGGTTTAGGGTTAGTGTTATGGGTTAGGGGTTAGGGTTAGGGTTAGGGTTAGGGTTAGAGGTTAGGGGTTAGGGTTAGGGTTAGGGTTAGGGTTAGGGTACGGGTTAGGGTTAGGGTTAGGGTTAGTGTTAGGGTTAAGGTACGGGTTAGGGTTAGGGTTAGGGTTAGGGTACGGGTTTGGGTTAGTGTTAGGGTTAGGATTACGGTTAGGGTACAGGTTAGGTTTAGGGTAAGGGTTAGGGTTAGGGTACGGGTTAGGGTACGGGTTAGGGTTAGGGTTAGTGTTAGGGTACGGGTTAGTGTTAGGGTTAGGGTTAGGGTTAGGTTACGGGTTAGGGTTAGGGTTAGGATTAGGGTACGGGGTAGGGTTAGGGTTAGGGTACGGGTTAGCGTTAGGGTATGGGTTAGGGTTAGGGTTAGGGTATGGGTTAGGGTTAGGGTTAGGGTACGTGTTAGGGTTAGGGTTAGGGTTAGGTTTAGGGTTAGGGTTAGGGTTAGAGGTCAGGGTTAGGGATAGGGTTAGGGTTAGGATAAGGTACGGGTTACGGTATGGGTTAGGGTTAGGGTTAGGGTTAGGGTACGGGTTAGGTTTAGTGTTAGGGTACGTTTTAGGTTTAGGCTACGGTTTAGGGTTAGGGTTAGGGTTGGGGTACGGGTTAGGATTAGGGTACAGGTGAGTGTTATGGTTAGGGTACGGGTACGGGTTAGGGTACTGTCTAGGGTTAGTGTTAGGTTTAGGGTTAGGGTACGGGTTAGGGTTAGGGTACGGGTTAGGGTTAGGGTACGGGTTAGGGTACGGTTTAGGTTTAGGGTTAAGTGTAGGTTTAGTGTTAGGGTTAGGGTAAGGGTTAGGGTTAGGGTTAGGGTACGGGTTAGGGTTAGGGTACGGGTTAGGGTTAGGGTTAGTGTAGGTGTTATGGTTAGGGTTAGGGTTAGGGTTAGGGTACGGTTCATGGTTAGGGTTAGGTTTAGGGTTAGGGTTAGGGTTAGGGTACGGGTTAGGGTTAGGTTTAGGTGTTAGGGTTAGGGTTAGGGTTAGGGTAGGGTTAGGGTTAGGGTTAGGGTTAGGGTCAGTGTTAGGGGTTAGTGTTAGGGTGAGGGTTAGGGTACGGGTTAGGGTTAGGATTAGGGTATGGGTTAGGGTTAGGGTACGGGTTAGTGTTAGGGTTAGGGTTAGGGTTAGTGTTAGTGTTAGGGTTAGGGTTAGGGTACGGGTTAGGGTTAGGGTTAGGGTTAGTGTTATGGTTAAGGTACGGGTTAGGGTTAGGGTACGGGTTAGGGTTAGGCTTAGGGTTAGGGTTAGGGTACGGGTTAGGGTTAGGGTACGGGTTACGGTTAGGCTTAGGGTTAGGGTTAGGGTACGGGTTAGGGTTAGGGTACGGGTTAGGGTTAGAGTTAGGTTACGGGTTAGGGTTAGGGTTAGGGGTTAGGGTTAGGGTTAGGGTTAGGGTTATTGTACGGGTTAGGGTTAGGGTACGGGTTAGGGTTAGGGTTAGGTTTAGGGTTAGCGTACGGGTTAGGGTTAGGGTTAGGGTACGGGTTAGGGTTAGGTTACGGGTTAGGGTTAGGGTACGGGTTTGGGTTAGGGTTAGGGTACGGGTTAGGGTTAGGGTTAGGGGATAGGGTTAGGGTTAGGGTTAGGGTTCGGTTACGGGTTAGGGTTAGGGTACGGGTTAGGGTTAGGGTTAGGATTTTTGTACGTGTTAGGTTTAGGGTACGGGTTAGGGTTAGGGTTAGTGTACGGGTTAGGGTTAGGGTTAGGGGTTAGGGTTAGTGTTAGGGTTAGGGTACGGGTTAGGGTTAGAGTACGGTTTAGGGTTAGGGTGAGGGTTAGGGTTAGGTTTAGCATACGGGTTAGGGTTAGGGTTAGGGTTAGGGTTAGTGTTAGGGTACGGGTTAGGGTTAGGGTACGGGTTAGGTTTAGGGTTAGGGTTAGGGTTCGGGTTAGGGTTAGGAAAGGGTTAGGGTTAGGATTAGGGTTAGGGTTAGGGTACGGTTTAAGGTTAGGGTTAGGGTAGGGGTTAGGGTTAGGGTTAGGTTTAGGGGTTAGTGTTAGGCTTAGGGTTAGTGTACGGGTTAGGGTACGGGTTAGGGTTAGGGTTAGTGTTAGTGTTAGGGTAAGGGTTAGGTTTAGGGTTAGGGTTAGGGTAGGGGTTAGGGTTAGGTTTAGGGTTAGGGTTAGGTTACGGGTTAGGGTTAGGGTTAGGGTTATGGTTAGGGTACGCGTTAGGTTTAGGGTTAGGGTTAGGGTTAGGGTATGGGTTAGGTTTAAGGTTAGGGTACGGGTTAGGGTTAGGGTTAGGGTTAGGGTTAGGGTACAGGTTAGGGTTAGGGTTAGGGTTAGGGTTAGTGATAGCAACGGGTTAGGGTTAGGGTTAGAGTTATGGTTAGGGTTAGGGTACGGGTTAGGGTTAGGGTACGGGTTAGGGTTAGGGTTAGGGTTAGGGTTAGGGTTACGAAAGGGTTAGGGTTAGGGTTCGGGTACGGGTTACGGATAGGGTTAGGGTTAAAGTTAGGGTACGTGTTAGGGTTAGGGTTAGGGTACGGGTTAGGGTTAGGGTACGGGTTAGGGTAAGGGTACGGGTTAGGGTTAGGATTAGGGTACGTGTTAGGTTTAGTGTTAGGGGTTAGGATTAGGGTTAGGGTACGGGTTAGGGTTAGGGTACTGGTTAGGGTACGGGTTAGTGTTAGGGTACCGGTTAGGGTTAGGGTACGAGTTAGGGTTAGTGTACAGGTTAGGGTTAGGGTTAGTGGTTAGGGTTAGGGTTAGTGTTAGGGTTAGGGTTAGGGTTAGTGTACGGGTTAGGGTTAGGGTACGGGTTAGGGTTAGGTTTAGCGTTAGGGTTAGGGTTAGCGTACGGCTTAGGGTTAGGGTTAGGCTTAGGGTTAGGGTTAGGGTACGGGTTAGGGTTAGGGTACGGGTTAGGGTTAGGGTTAGGGTTAGGGTAGGGTTAGGGTAAGGGTAAGGTTTAGGGTTTGGGTTAGGATTAGGGTTAGGGTACGGTTTAGGGTTAGGGTTAGGGTTAGGGTTAGGTTACGGGTTAGGGTTAGGGTTAGGGTTAGGGTTAGGGTACGTGGTAGGGTTAGGGTTAGGGTACGGGTTAGTGTTAGGATACGGGTTAGGTTTAGGTTTAGGTTACGGGTTAGGGTTAGGGTTAGGGTTAGGGTACGTGTTAGGGTTATGGTTAGGGTTAGGGTTAGGGTTAGGGTTAAGTTTTAGGGTTAGGTTTAGGGTAAGGGTTAGGGTTAGTGTTAGGGTTAGGGTACGGGTTAGGTTTAGGGTTAGGGTACGGGTTAGGGTTAGGGTACGGGTTAGGGTTAGGGTAGAGGTTAGGGTTAGGGTTAGGATTAGGTTTAGGGTACGGGTTATGGTTAGGGTTAGGTTTAGTGTTAGGGTTAGAGTTAGGGTACGGGTTAGGGTTAGGGTTAGGGTACGTGTTAGGGTTAGGGTACGGGTTAGGGTTAGGGTTAGGGTTAGCGTTAGGGTACGGGTTAGGGTTAGGGTTAGGGTTAGGGTTAGGGTTAGGTTACGGTTTAGGGTTAGGGTACGGGTTAGGTTTGGGTACGGGTTAGGGTTAGGGTACGGGTTAGGTTAGGGTTAGGGTTAGGGTAAGGGTTAGGGTTAGGGTTAGGGTACGGGTTAGGTTTAGGGTACGGGTTAGGGTTAGGGTACGGGTTAGGTTTAGGGTACGGGTTAGGGTTAGGTTTAGGGTTAGGGTACGGGTTAGGGTTAGGGTACGGGTTAGGGTTAAAGTTAGGGTACGGTTTAGGGTTAGGGTATGGGTTAGGTTTAGTGTACGGGTTAGGGTTAGGGTTAGGGTACGGGTTAGGGTTAGGGTTAGTGTACGTGTTAGGGTTAGGGTTAGGGTTAGGGTTAGATGTTAGGGTTAGGGATAGGGTTAGGATTAGGGTACGGGTTATGGTACGGGTTAGGGTTAGGTTTAGGGTTAGGGTATGGGTTAGGGTTAGGGTTAGGTTACGTTTTAGGTTTAGGGTTAGGGTACGGGTTAGGTTTAGGGTATGTTTAGTTTTAGGGTTAGGTTTAGGGTTAGGGTACGGGTTAGGGTTAGGGTTAGGGTACGTGTTAGGTTTAGGGTTAGGGTTAGGGTTAGGGTACGGGTTAGGGTTAGGGTTAGGTTACGGGTTAGGTTTAGGGTATGGGTTAGGTTTAGGGTTAGGGTTAGGGTTAGTGTTATGGTTAGGGTACGGGTTAGGTTTAGGGTTAGGGTACGGGTTAGGGTTAGGGTACGGGTTAGGGTTAGGTTTAGGGTAGGGGTTAGGGTTAGGGTTAGGGTTAGGGTTAGGGTACGGGTTATGGTTAGGGTTAGGTTTAGGGTTAGGGTTAGGGTTAGGGTATGGGTTAGGGTTAGGGTTAGGGTACGGGTTAGGGTTAGGGTACGGGTTAGGGTTAGGGTTAGGGTTAGGGTTAGCGTTAGGGTACGAGTTAGGGTTAGGGTTAAGGTTAGGGTTAGGGTACGCGTTAGGGGTAGGTTTAGGGTACGGGTTAGGGTTAGGGTACGGGTTAGGGTTAGGGTACGGGTTAGGGTTAGGGTTAGGGTACGGATTAGGGTAGGGTTAGGGGTTAGGGTTAGGGTTAGTGTTAGGGATAGGGTTAGGGTTAGGGTTAGCGTACTGGTTAGGGTTAGGGTTAGTTTAGGGTTAGGGTTAGGGTACGGGTTAGGGTTAGGGTACGGGTTAGGTTTAGGGTTAGGGTTTGGGTTAGGAAAGGGTTAGGGTTAGGGTTAGCGTTAGGGTTAGTGTACGGGTTAGGGTTAGGGTTAGGGTACGGGTTAGGGTTAGGTTTAGGGTTTGGGTTAGGGGTTAGGGGTTAGTGTTAGGGTTAGGGTTAGGTTTAGGGTTAGGGTTAGGGTTAGTGTTAGGGTACGGGTTAGGGTACGGGTTAGGGTTAGGGCACGGGTTAGTGTTAGGGTTAGGTTTAGGGTTAGGGTTAGGGTATGGGTTAGTGTTAGGGTACTGGTAGGGTACGGGTTAGGGTTACGGTACGGGTTAGGGTTAGGGTTAGGGGTTAGGGTGAGGGTTAGGGTTAGGGATAGGGTTAGGGTACGGGTTAGGGTTAGGGTTAGGGTTAGGGTCAGGTTTAGGGGTTAGGGTTAGGGTTAGGAATAGGGTACGGGTTAGGGTTAGGGTACGGGTTAGGTTTAGGGTACGGGTTAGGGTTAGGGTTAGGGTTAGGGTACGGGTTACGGTTAGGGTTAGGGTTAAGTTAGGGTACGTGTTATGGTTAGGGTTAGGGTACGGGTTAGGTTTAGGGTACGGGTTAGGGTAAGGGTACGGGTTAGGGTTAGGATTAGGGTACGTGTTATGTTTAGGGTTAGGGGTTAGGATTAGGGTTAGGGTACGGGTTAGGGTTAGGGTACTGGTTAGGGTACCGGTTAGGGTTAGGGTACGAGTTAGGGTTAGGTTACAGGTTAGGGTTAGGGTTAGTGGTTAGGGTTAGGGTTAGTGTTAGGGTTAGGGTTAGGGTTAGTGTACGGGTTAGGGTTAGGGTACGGGTTAGGGTTAGGGTTAGCGTTAGGGTTAGGGTTAGAATACGGCTTAGGGTTAGGGTTAGGCTTAGGGTTAGGGTTAGGGTACGGGTTAGGGTTAGGGTACGGGTTAGGGTTAGGGTTAGGGTTAGGGTAGGGTTAGGGTAAGGGTACGGTTTAGGGTTTGGGTTAGGGTTAGGGTTAGGGTACGGTTTAGGGTTAGGGTTAGGGTTAGGGTTAGGTTACGGGTTAGGGTTAGGTTTAGGGTTAGGGTTAGGGTACGTGGTAGGGTTAGGGTTAGGGTACGGGTTAGTGTTAGGGTACGGGTTAGATTTAGGTTTAGGTTACGGGTTAGGGTTAGGGTTAGGGTTAGGGTACGTGTTAGGGTTATGGTTAGGGTTAGGGTTAGGGTTAAGGTTTAGGGTTAGGTTTAGGGTAAGGGTTAGCGTTAGGGTACGGTTTAGGGTACGGGTTAGGGTTAGGGTTAGGGTTAGGGTTAGGGTACGGGTTAGCGTTAGGATTAGGGTACGGTTTAGGGTTAGGGTACGGTTTAGGTTTAGGGTTAGGGTACGGGTTAGGCTTAGGGTACGGGTTAGTGTTAGGGTACGGGTTAGGGTTAGGGTTAGTGTTAGGGTATGGGTTAGGGTTAGGGTTAGGTTACGGGTTAGGGTTAGGTTAAGGGTAGGGTTAGTGTACGGGTTAGGGTTAGGGTTAGAGTACAGGTTAGGGTTAGGGTTAGGGTTAGGGTTAGGGGACGGTTTAGGGTTAGGGTTAGGGTACGGGTTAGGGTTAGGGTTAGGGTTAGGGTTACGGTTAGGGATAGGGTTAGGGTACGGGTTAGGGTTAGGTTTAGTGTTAGGGTTAGGGTACGGGTTAGGGTTAGGGTTAGGGTACGGGGTATGGTTAGGGTTAGGGTTAGGCTACGGGTTAGGGTTAGGGTTAGGTTTAGGGTTAGTGTTAGGGGTTAGGGGTTAGGATTAGGGTTAGCGTTAGAGGTTAGGGGTTAGGGTTAGGGTTAGGGTTAGGGTTAGGGTACTGGTTAGGGTTAGGGTTAGGGTTAGTGTTAGGGTTAAGGTACGGGTTAGGGTTAGGGTTAGGGTTAGGGTACGGATTTGGGTTAGTGTTAGCGTTAGGATTAGGGTTAGGGTACGGGTTAGGTTTAGGGTAAGTGTTAGGGTTAGGGTACGGTTTAGGGTACGGGTTAGGGTTAGGGTTAGGGTTAGGGTACGGGTTAGGGTTAGGGTTAGGGTTAGGTTACAGGTTAGGGTCGGGTTAGGGTTAGGATTAGGGTACGGGGTAGGGTTAGGGTTAGGGTACGGGTTAGCGTTAGGGTACGGGTTAGGGTTAGGGTTAGGGTACAAGTTAGGGTTAGGGTTAGGGTACGTGTTAGGGTTAGGGTTAGGGTTAGGGTTAGGGTTAGAGGTCAGGTTTAGGGATAGCGTTAGGGTTAGGATAAGGTACGGGTTAGGGTACGGGTTAGGGTTAGGGTTAGGGTTATGGTACGGGTTAGAGTTAGGGTTAGGGTACGTTTTAGGGTTAGGGTACGGTTTAGGGTTAGGATTAGGGTTGGGGTACTGGTTAGGGTTAGGTTACGGGTTAGTGTTAGGGTTAGGGTACGCGTTAGGGTTAGGGTACTGTTTAGGGTTAGGGTTAGGTTTAGGGTTAGGGTAGGGGTTAGGTTTAGGGTTATGGTACGGGTTAGGGTTAGGGTTAGGGTTAGGGTACGGGTTAGGGTCGGGTTAGGGTTAGGATTAGGGTACGGGGTAGGGTTAGGGTTAGGGTACGGGTTAGGGTTAGGGTTAGGGTACGGGTTAGGGTTAGGGTACAGGTTAGGTTTAGGGTTAGGGGTAGGGTTAGTGTTAGGGTTAGGGTACGGGTTAGGGTTACGGTTAGGGTACGGGTTAGGGTTAGGGTACGGGTTAGGGTTAGGGTTAGGGTAGGGGTTAGGGTTAGGATTAGGTTTAGGGTTAGGGTACGGGTCATGGTTATGGTTAGGTTTAGGGTTATGGATAGGTTTAGGGTATGGGTTAGGGTTAGGTTTAGGTGTTAGGGTTAGGGTTAGGGTTAGTGTTGGGGTACGGGTTAGGGTTAGTGTTAGGGTTAGGGTTAGGGTCAGTGTTAGGGGTTAGTGTTAGGGTTAGGGTTAGGGTTAGGGTACGGGTTAGGGTTAGGTTTAGGTGTTAGGGTTAGGTTTAGGGTTAGGTTTAGGGTACGGGTTAGGGTTAGGTTTAGGGTACGGGTTAGGGTTAGGGTTAGGTTTAGGGTTAGGGTTAGCGTACGGGTTAGGGTTAGGGTTAGGGGTTAGAGGTTAGTGTTAGGGTTAGGATGAGGGTTAGGGTACGGGTTAAGGTACGGTTTAGGGTTAGGGCACGGGTTAGTGTTAGGGTTAGGGTTAGGGTTAGGGTTAATGTTAGGCTTAGGGTACGGGTTAGGGTTAGGGTTAGGGTACGGGTTAGGGTTAGGGTACGGGTTAGGGTTAGGGTTAGGGTTAGGGTTAGGGTTAGAGGTTAGGGTTAGGGATAGGGTTAGGGTTAGGATTAGGGTACGGGTTAGGGTACGGGTTAGGGTTAGGTTTAGGGTTAGGGTATGGGTTAGGGTTAGGGTTAGGGTACGTTTTAGGGTTAGGGTTAGGGTTAGGGTACGGGTTAGGGTTAGGGTACTGTTTAGGATTAGCGTTAGTTTTAGGTTTAGGATACGGTTTAGGGTTAGGGTTAGGGCACGGGTTAGGGTTAGGGTTAGGGTTAGGGTTAGGGTTAGGGTACGCGTTAGGGTTAGGTTTAGGGTACCGGTTAGGTTTAGGGTACGGGTTAGGTTTAGGGTTAGGGTTAGGGTTAGTGTTAGGGTTAGGGTACGGGTTAGGGTCAGGGTTAGGGTACGGGTTAGGTTTAGGGTACGGTTTAGGGTTAGGGTTAGGGTAGGGGTTAGGGTTAGGGTTAGGGTTAGGGTTACGGTACGGGTTATGTTTAGGGTTAGGTTTAGGGTTAGGGTTAGGGTTAGGGTGCGGTTTAGGGTTAGGGTTAGGGTACGGGTTAGGGTTAGGGTACGGGTTAGGGTTAGGGTTAGGGTTAGGGTTAGCGTTAGGGTACGGGTTAGGGTAAGGGTTAGGGTTAGGGTTAGGGGTACGGTACGGGTTAGGGTTAGGATACGGGTTAGGGTTAAGGTACGGGTTAGGGTTAGGGTACGGGTTAGGGTTAGGGTACGGGTTAGGGTTAGGGTTAGGGTTAGGGTTAGGGTACGGGTTAGGGTTAGGGTACGAGTTAGGGTTAGAGTTAGGGTACGGGTTAGGGTTAGGGTATGGGTTAAGTTTAGGGTACAGGTTAGGGTTAGGTTTAGGGTACGGGTTAGGGTTAGGGTTAGGGTACGTGTTAGGTTTCGGGTTAGGGTTAGGGTTAGGGTTAGAGGTTAGGGTTAGGGATAGGGTTAAGTTTAGGATTAGGGTACGGGTTAAGGTACGGGTTAGGGTTAGGTTTAGGGTTAGGGTATGGGTTAGGTTTAGGGTTAGGGTATGTTTTAGGTTTAGGGTTAGTGTACGGGTTACCGTTAGGGTACTGTTTAGGGTTAGGGTTAGGTTTAGGGTTAGGGTACGGGTTAGGTTTAGGGTTAGGGTACGGGTTAGGTTTAGGGTTAGGGTTAGGGTTAGGGTACGGGTTAGGGTTAGGGTTAGGGTACGGGTTAGGGTTAGGGTTAGGTTTAGGGTTAGGGTTAGGGTTAGTGTTAGGGTTAGAGTACGGGTTAAGGTTAGGGTTAGGGTACGGGTTAGGGTTAGGGTTAGGGTAGGGGTTAGTGTTTGGGTTAGGTTTAGGGTACGGGTTATGGTTAGGGTTAGGTTTAGGGTTAGGGTTAGGGTTAGGTTACGGGTTAGGGTTAGGGTTAGGTTTAGAGTTAGGGTACGGGTTAGGGTTAGGTTTAGGGTACGGGTTAGGGTTAGGGTTAGGTTTAGGGTTAGGGTTAGGGTTAGGTTACGGGTTAGGGTTAGGGTTAGGTTTAGAGTTAGGGTACGGGTTAGGGTTAGGGTTAGGGTACGGGTTAGGTTTAGGGTTAGGGGTTAGGGTTAGGGTTAGTGTTAGAGTTAGGGTTAGTGTACGGGTTAGGGTTAGGGTATGGGTTAGGGTTGGGTTTAGGGTTAGCGTACGGGTTAGGGTTAGGGTTAGTTTTAGGGTTAGGGTTAGGGTACGGGTTAAAGTTAGGGTACGGGTTAGGGTTAGGTTTAGGGATTGGGTTAGGGGTCAGGGGTTAGTGTTAGGGTTAGGGTTAGGGTTAGGGTTAGTGTTAGGGTACGGGTTAGGGTACGGGTTAGGGTTAGGGCACGGGTTAGTGTTAGGGTTAGGGTTAGGGTTAGGATACGGGTTAGTGTTAGGGTACGGGTTAGGGTACGGGTTAGGTTTACCGTACGGGTTAGGGTTAGGTTTAGGGGTTAGGGTGAGGGTTAGGGTTAGGGATAGGGTTAGGGTACGGGTTAGGGTTAGAGTTAGGGTTAGGGTCAGTGTTAAGTGTTAGGGTTAGGTTAGGGATAGGGTACGGGTTAGGGTTAGGGTACGGGTTAGGTTTAGGGTACGGGTTAGGGTTAGGGTTAGGGTACGGGTTAGGGTTAGGGTTAGGGTTAAAGTTAGGGTAAGTGTTAGGGTTAGGGTTAGCTACGGCTTAGGTTTAGGGTACGGGTTAGGGTTAGGGTACGGGTTAGGGTTAGGATTACGGTACGTGTTAGGGTTAGGGTTAGGGGTTAGGGTTAGGGTTAGGGTACGGGTTAGGGTTAGGGTACTTGGTAGCGTACGGGTTAGGGTTAGGGTACGGTTTAGGGTTAGGGTACGGGTTAGGGTAGGGTTAGGGTACGGGTTAGGGTTAGGGTTAGTGGTTAGGGTTAGGGTTAGTGTTAGGGTTAGGGTTAGGGTTAGTGTACGGTTTAGGGTTAGGGTACGGGTTAGGGTTAGGGTTAGGGTTAGTGTTAGGGTTAGCGTACGGGTTAGGGTTAGGGTTAGGCTTAGGGTTAGGGTTAGGTTACGGGTTAGTGTTAGGGTACGGGTTAGGGTTAGGGTTAGGGTTAGGGTAGGGTTAGGGTAAGGGTACGGTTTAGGGTTCGGTTTAGGGTACGGGTTAGGGTATGGGTTAGGGTACGGGGTTAGGGTTAGGGTTAGGTTACGGGTTAGGGTTAGGGTTAGTGTTAGGGTTAGGGTACATGGTAGGGTTAGGGTTAGGGTACGGGTTAGTGTTAGGGTACGGGTTAGGGTTAGGTTACGAGTTAGGGTTAGGGTTAGGGTTAGGGTACGTGTTAGGGTTATGGTTACGGTTAGGGTTAGGGTTAGGGTTAAGTTTTAGGGTTAGGGTTAGGGTAAGGGTTAGGGTTAGGGTACGGTTTAGGGTACGGGTTAAGGTTAGGGTTAGGGTTAGGGTTAGGGTATGGGTTAGGGTTAGGATTAGGGTAAGGTTTAGGGTTAGGTTACGGTTTAGGGTTAGGATTAGGGTACGGGTTAGGGTTAGGGTACGGGTTAGGGTTAGGGTACGGGTTATGGTTAGGGTTAGGGGTAGGGTTACGGTACGGGTTAGGGTTAGGGTTAGGGTACGGGTTAGGGTTAGGTTTAGGGTTAGTTTTAGGGTACGGGTTAGGGTTAGGGTACGGTTTAGAGTTAGGGTTAGGGTACGGGTTAGGGTTAGGGTTAGGGTTACGGTTAGGGTTAGGGTTAGGGTACGGGTTAGGGTTAGGGTTAGTGTTAGGGTTAGGGTACGGGTTAGGGTTAGGGTTAGGTTACAGGTTATGGTTAGGGTTAGGGTTAAGGTTAGGGTTAGGCTATGGGTTAGGGTTAGGGTTAGGTTTAGGGTTAGTGTTAGGGTTTAGGGGTTAGGGTTAGGGTTAGGGTTATGTTTAGAGGTTAGGGGTTAGGGTTAGGGTTAGGGTTAGGGTTAGGGTACGGGTTAGGGTTAGGGTTAGGGTTATTGTTATGGTTAAGGTACGGGTTAGGGTTAGGGTTAGTGTTAGGGTACGGGTTTGGGTTAGTGTTAGGGTTAGGATTAGGGTTAGGGTACGGGATAGGTTTAGGGTAAGGGTTAGGGTTAGGGTATGGGTTAGGGTACGGGTTAGGGTTAGGGTTAGGGTACGGGTTAGGGTTAGGGTACAGGTTAGGTTTAGGGGTAGGGTTAGTGTTAGGTTTAGGGTAGGGGTTAGGGTTAGGGTTAGGGTACGGGTTAGGGTTAGGGTACGGGTTAGGGTTAGGGTTAGGGTAGGGGTTAGGGTTAGGATTAGGGTTAGGGTTAGTGTACGGGTCATGGTTAGGGTTAGGTTTAGGGTTAGGGATAGGGTTAGTGTATGGGTTAGGGTTAGGTTTAGGTGTTAGGGTTAGGGTTAGGGTTAGGGTTAGGGTTGGGGTACGGGTTAGGGTTAGTGTTAGGGTTAGGTTTAGGGTCAGTGTTAGGGGTTAGTGTTAGGGTTAGTGTTAGGGTTAGGGTACGGGTTAGGGTTAGGTTTAGGTGTTAGGGTTAGGGTTAGGGTTAGGGTACGGGTTAGGGTTAGGTTTAGGGTACGGGTTAGGGTTAGGGTTAGGGTTAGGGTTAGGGTTAGCGTACGGGTTAGGGTTAGGGTTAGGGGTTAGGGGTTAGTGTTAGGGTTAGGGTGAGGGTTAGGGTACGGGTTAGGGTACGGTTTAGGGTTAGGGCACGGGTTAGTGTTAGGGTTAGGGTTAGGGTTAGTGTTAGGCTTAGGGTACGGGTTAGTGTTAGAATTAGGGTACGGGTTAGGATTAGGGTACGGGTTAGGGTTAGGATTAGGTTTAGGGTTAGGGTTAGGGTTAGAGGTTAGGGTTAGGGATAGGGTTAGGGTTAGGATTAGTTTACGGGTTAGGGTACGGGTTATGGTTAGGTTTAGGGTTAGGGTATGGGTTAGGGTTAGGGTTAGGGTACGTTTCAGGGTTAGGGTTAGGGTACGGGTTAGTGTTAGGGTACTGTTTAGGATTAGCGTTAGGTTTAGGTTTAGGGTACGGTTTAGGGTTAGGGTTAGGGCACGGGTTAGGTTAGGGTTAGGGTTAGGGTACGGGTTAGGGTTATGTTTAGGGTACGGGTTAGGGGTAAGGTACGGGTTAGGTTTAGGGTTAGGGTTAGGGTTAGTGTTAGGGTTAGGGTACGGGTTAGGGTTAGGGTTAGGGTACGTGTTAGGGTTAGGGTACGGTTTAGGTTTAGGGTTAGGGTAGGGGTTAAGGTTAGGGTTAGGGTTAGGGTTACGGTACGGGTTATGGTTAGGGTTAGGTTTAGGGTTAGGGTTAGGGTTAGTGTGCGGTTTAGGGTTAGGGTTAGGGTACGGGTTAGGGTTAGGGTACGGGTTAGGGTTAGGGTTAGGGTTAGGGTTAGCGTTAGGGTACGGGTTAGTGTAAGGGTTAGGGTTAGGGTTAGGTTTAGGGTACGGGTTAGGGTTAGGGTATGGGTTAGGGTTAGGGTACGGGTTAGGGTTAGGGTACGGGTTAGGGTTAGGGTATGGATTAGGGTTGGGGTTAGGGTTAGGGTACGGGTTAGAGTTAGGGTACGGGTTAGGGTTAGAGTTAGGGTACGGGTTAGAGTTAGGGTATGGGTTAGGTTTAGGGTACGGGTTAGGGTTAGGTCAGGGTACGGGTTAGGGTTAGGGTACGTGTTAGGATTAGGGTTAGGGTTAGGATTAGGGTTAGAGTTTAGGGTTAGGGATAGGGTTAAGGTGAGGATTAGGGTACGGGTTAAGGTACGGGTTAGGGTTAGGTTTAGGGTTAGGTTATGGGTTAGGTTAAGGGTTAGGGTATGTTTTAGGTTTAGGGTTAGGGTACGGGTTAGCGTTAGGGTACTGTTTAGGGTTAGGGTTAGGTTTAGGGTTAGGGTACGGGTTAGGTTTAGGGTTAGGGTACGGGTTAGGTTTAGGGCTGGGTTAGGGTTAGGGTACGGGTTAGGGTTAGGGTTAGGGTACGGGTTAGGGTTAGGGTACGGGTTAGGTTTAGGGTTAGGGTTAGGGTTAGTGTTAGGGTTAGGGTACGGGTTAGGGTTAGGGTTAGGGTACGGGTTAGGGTTAGGTTTAGGGTAGGGGTTAGGGTTAGGGTTAGGGTTAGGGTTAGGGTTAGGTTACGGGTTAGGGTTAGGGTTAGGTTTAAAGTTAGGGTACGGGTTAGGGTTAGGTTTAGGGTACGGGTTAAGGTTAGGGTACGGGTTAGGGTTAGGGTTAGGGTACGGGTTAGGTTTATGGTTAGGGTTTAGGGTTAGGGTTAGTGTTAGGGTTAGGGTTAGTGTACGGGTTAGGGTTAGGGTAAGGGTTAGGGTTAGAGTTAGGGTTAGGGTCAGGGTTAAGGGTTAGGGTTAGGTTAGGGATAGGGTACGGGTTAGGGTTAGGGTACGGGTTAGTGTTAGGTTTAGGGTACGGGTTAGGGTTAGGGTTCTGTTTAGGGTTAGGGTTAGGTTTAGGGTTAGGCTACGGGTTAGGGTTAGGGTTAGGGTACGGGTTAGGGTTAGGGTTAGGGTTAGGGTACGGGTTAGGTTTAGGGTTAGGGTACGGGTTACGGTTAGGGTACGGGTTAGGTTTAGGTTTAGGGGTAGGTTTAGTGTTAGGGATTAGGGTACGGGTTAGGGTAAGGGTTAGGGTACGGGTTAGGGTTAGGGTACGGGTTAGGGTTAGGGTTAGGGTAGGCGTTGGGGTTAGGATTAGGGTTAGGGTTAGTGTACGGGTCATGGTTAGGGTGAGGTTTAGGGTTAGGGTTAGGGTTAGGGTACGGGTTAGGGTTAGGTTTAGGTGTTAGGGTTAGGGTTAGGTTTAGGGTTAGGGTACGGGTTAGGGTTAGTGTTAGGGTTATGGTTAGGGTCAGTGTTAGGGGTTAGTGTTAGGGTTAGGGTTAGGGTGCGGGTTAGGGTTAGGTTTAGGTGTTAGGGTTAGGGTTATGTTTAGGGTACGGGTTAGGGTTAGGTTTAGGGTACGGGTTAGGGTTACGGTTAGGGTTAGTGTTAGGGTTAGCATACGGGTTAGGGTTAGGGTTAGGTTTAGGGTTAGGTTTAGGGTACGGGTTAGGGTTAGGGTACGGGTTAGGGTTTGGGTTAGGGTTAGGAAAGGTTTAGGGTTAGGGTAAGTGTTAGGGGTTAGGGGTTAGGGTTAGGGTTAGGGTTAGGGTACGGGTTAGGGTTAGGGTTAGGGTTAGGGTTAGCGTTAGGGTACGGGTTAGGGTAAGGGTTAGGGTTAGGGTTAGGGTTAGGGTACGGGTTAGGGTTAGGGTACGGGTTAGGGTTAGGGTACGGGTTAGGGTTAGGGTACGGGTTAGGGTTAGGGTACGGGTTAGGGTTAGGGTACGGATTAGGGTTAGGGTTAGGGTTAGGGTACGGGTTAGAGTTAGGGTACGGGTTAGGGTTAGAGTTAGGGTACGGGTTAGGGTTAGGGTATGGGTTAGGTTTAGGGTACGGGTTAGGGTTAGGTTTAGGGTACAGGTTAGGGTTAGGGTTAGGGTACGTGTTAGGGTTAGGGTTAGGGTTAGGGTTAGGGTTAGAGGTTAGGGTTAGGGATAGGGTTAAGGTTAGGATTAGGGTACGGGTTAAGGTACGGGTTAGGGTTAGGTTTAGGGTTAGGGTATGGGTAAGGTTTAGGGTTAGGGTATGTTTTAGGTTTAGGGTTAGTGTACGGGTTAGCGTTAGGGTACTGTTTAGGGTTAGGGTTAGGGTTAGGGTTAGGGTACGGGTTAGGTTTAGGGTTAGGGTACGGGTTAGGTTTAGGGTTAGGGTTAGGGTTAGGGTACGGGTTAGGGTTAGGGTTAGGGTACGGGTTAGGGTTAGGGTTAGGGTTAGGTTTAGGGTTAGGGTTAGGGTTAGTGTTAGGGTTAGGGTACGGGTTAGGGTTAGGGTTAGGGTACGGGTTAGGGTTAGGGTTAGGGTAGGGGTTAGTGTTAGGGTTAGGGTTAGGGTTAGGTTTAAAGTTAGGGTACGGGTTAGGGTTAGGTTTAGGGTACGGGTTAAGGTTAGGGTACGGGTTAGGGTTAGGGTTAGGGTACGGTTTAGGTTTATGGTTAGGGTTTAGGGTTAGGGTTAGTTTTAGGGTTAGGGTTAGTGTACGGGTTAGGGTTAGGGTAAGGGTTAGGGTTAGAGTTAGGGTTAGGGTCAGGGTTAAGGGTTAGGGTTAGGTTAGGGATAGGGTACGGGTTAGGGTTAGGGTACGGGTTAGTGTTAGGGTTAGGGTACGGGTTAGGGTTAGGGTTCTGTTTAGGGTTGGGGTTAGGTTTAGGGTTAGGCTACGGGTTAGGTTTAGGGTTAGGGTACGGGTTAGGTTTAGGTTTAGGGGTAGGTTTAGTGTTAGGGATTAGGGTACGCTTTAGGGTTAGGGTTAGGGTACGGGTTAGGGTTAGGGTACGGGTTAGGGTTAGGGTTAGGGTAGGCGTTGGGGTTAGGATTAGGGTTAGGGTTAGTGTACGGGTCATGGTTAGGGTGAGGTTTAGGGTTAGGGTTAGGGTTAGGGTACGGGTTAGGGTTAGGTTTAGGTGTTAGTGTTAGGGTTAGGTTTAGGGTTAGGGTACGGATTAGGGTTAGTGTTAGGGTTAGGGTTAGGGTCAGTGTTAGGGGTTAGTGTTAGGGTTAGGGTTAGGGTATGGGTTAGGGTTAGGTTTAGGTGTTAGGGTTAGGGTTATGTTTAGGGTACGGGTTAGGGTTAGGTTTAGGGTACGGGTTAGGGTTACGGTTAGGGTTAGTGTTAGGGTTAGCATACGGGTTAGGGTTAGGGTTAGGTTTAGGGTTAGGTTTAGGGTACGGGTTAGGGTTAGGGTACGGGTTAGGGTTTGGGTTAGGGTTAGGAAAGGTTTAGGGTTAGGGTAAGTGTTAGGGGTTAGGGGTTAGGGTTAGGGTTAGGGTTAGGGTACGGGTTAGGGTTAGGGTTAGGGTTAGCGTTAGGGTACGGGTTAGGGTAAGGGTTAGGGTTAGGGTTAGGGTTAGGGTACGGGTTAGGGTTAGTGTACGGGTTAGGGTTAGGGTACGGGTTAGGGTTAGGGTACGGGTTAGGGTTAGGGTACGGGTTAGGGTTAGGGTACGGATTAGGGTTAGGGTTAGGGTTAGGGTACGGGTTAGAGTTAGGGTACGGGTTAGGGTTAGAGTTAGGGTACGGGTTAGGGTTAGGGTATGGGTTAGGTTTAGGGTACGGGTTAGGGTTAGGTTTAGGGTACGGGTTAGGGTTAGGGTTAGGGTACGTGTTAGGGTTAGGGTTACGGTTAGGGTTAGGGTTAGAGGTTAGGGTTAGGGATAGGGTTAAGTTTAGGATTAGGGTACGGGTTAAGGTACGGGTTAGGGTTAGGTTTAGGGTTAGGGTATGTGTAAGGTTTAGGGTTAGGGTATGTTTTAGGTTTAGAGTTAGTGTACGGGTTAGCGTTAGGGTACTGTTTAGGGTTAGGGTTAGGGTTAGGGTACGGGTTAGGTTTAGGGCTAGGGTACGGGTTAGGTTTAGGGTTAGGGTTAGGGTTAGGGTACGGGTTAGGGTTAGGGTTAGGGTACGGGTTAGGGTTAGGGTAAGGGTTAGGTTTAGGGTTAGGGTTAGGGTTAGTGTTAGGGTTAGGGTACGGGTTAGGGTTAGGGTTAGGGTACGGGTTAGGGTTAGGGTTAGGTTAGGGGTTAGTGTTAGGGTTAGGGTTAGGGTTAGGTTTAAAGTTAGGGTACGTGTTAGGGTTAGGTTTAGGGTACGGGTTAATGTTAGGGTACGGGTTAGGGTTAGGGTTAGGGTACGGGTTAGGTTTAGGGTTAGGGTTTAGGGTTAGGGTTAGTTTTAGGGTTAGGGTTAGTGTACGGGTTAGGGTTAGGGTAAGGGTTAGGGTTAGAGTTAGGGTTAGGGTCAGGGTTAAGGGTTAGGGTTAGGTTAGGGATAGGGTACGGGTAAGGGTTAGGGTACGGGTTAGGGTTAGGGTTAGGGTTAGGGTACGGGTTAGGTTTAGGGTTAGGGTACGGGTTACGGTTAGGGTACGGGTTAGGTTTAGGTTTAGGGGTAGGTTTAGTGTTAGGGATTAGGGTACGGGTTAGGGTTAGGGTTAGGGTACGGGTTAGGGTTAGGGTACGGGTTAGGGTTAGGGTTAGGGTAGGCGTTGGGGTTAGGATTAGGGTTAGGGTTAGTGTACGGGTCATGGTTAGGGTGAGGTTTAGGGTTAGGGTTAGGGTTAGGGTACGGGTTAGGGTTAGGTTTAGGTGTTAGGGTTAGGGTTAGGTTTAGGGTTAGGGTACGGGTTAGGGTTAGTGTTAGGGTTAGGGTTAGGGTCAGTGTTAGGGGTTAGTGTTAGGGTTAGGGTTAGGGTACGGGTTAGGGTTAGGTTTACGTGTTAGGGTTAGGGTTAGGGTTATGGTTAGGGTACGGGTTAGGGTTAGGTTTAGGGTACGGGTTAGGGTTACGGTTAGGGTTAGTGTTAGGGTTAGCATACGGGTTAGGGTTAGGGTTAGGTTTAGGGTTAGGTTTAGGGTACGGGTTAGGGTTAGGGTACGGGTTAGGGTTTGGGTTAGGGTTAGGAAAGGGTTAGGGTTAGGGTTAGTGTTAGGGGTTAGGGGTTAGGGTTAGGGTTAGGGTTAGGGTACGGGTTAGGGTTAGGGTACGGGTTAGTGTTAGGTTTAGGGTACGGGTTAGGGTTAGGGTACGGGTTAGGGTTAGGGTTAGGGTTAGGGTTAGCGTTAGGGTACGGGTTAGGGTAAGGGTTAGGGTTAGGGTTAGGGTACGGGTTAGGGTTAGGGTACGGGTTAGGGTTAGGGTACGGGTTAGGGTTAGGGTACGGGTTAGGGTTAGAGTTAGGGTACGGGTTAGGGTTAGGGTATGGGTTAGGTTTAGGGTACGGGTTAGGGTTAGGTTTAGGGTACGGGTTAGGGTTAGGGTTAGGGTACGTGTTAGGGTTAGGGTTAGGGTTAGGGTTAGGGTTAGAGGTTAGGGCTAGGGATAGGGTTAAGGTTAGGATTAGGGTACGGGTTAAGGTACGGGTTAGGGTTAGGTTTAGGTTTAGGGTATGGGTAAGTTTTAGGGTTAGGGTATGTTTTAGGTTTAGGGTTAGTGTACGGGTTAGCGTTAGGGTACTGTTTAGGGTTAGGGTTAGGGTTAGGGTTAGGGTACGGGTTAGGTTTAGGGTTAGGGTACGGGTTAGGTTTAGGGTTAGGGTTAGGGTTAGGGTACGGGTTAGGGTTAGGGTTAGGGTACGGGTTAGGGTTAGGGTTAGGGTTAGGTTTAGGGTTAGGGTTAGGGTTAGTGTTAGGGTTAGGGTACGGGTTAGGGTTAGGGTTAGGGTACGGGTTAGGGTTAGGGTTAGGGTAGGGGTTAGTGTTAGGGTTAGGGTTAGGGTACGGGTTATGGTTAGGGTTAGGTTTAGGGTTAGGGTTAGGTTTAGAGTTAGGGTACGGGTTAGGGTTAGGTTTAGGGTACGGGTTAGAGTTAGGGTACGGGTTAGGGTTAGGGTACGGGTTAGGGTTAGGGTACGGGTTAGGTTTAGGGTTAGGGGTTAGGGTTAGGGTTAGAGTTAGGGTTAGGGATAGTGTACGGGTTAGGGTTAGGGTACGGGTTAGGGTTGGGTTTAGGTTTAGCGTACGGGTTAGGGTTAGGGTTAGTTTTAGGGTTAGGGTTAGGGTACGGGTTAAAGTTAGGTTACGGGTTAGGGTTAGGGTTAGGGTTTGGGTTAGGGGTTAGTGGTTAGTGTTAGGGTTAGGGTTAGGGTTAGGGTTAGGGTTAGGGTTAGTGTTAGGTTACGGGTTAGGGTACGTGTTAGGGTTAGGGCACGGGTTAGTGTTAGGTTTAGGGTTAGGGTTAGGGTACGGGTTAGTGTTAGGGTACGGGTTAGGGTACGGGTTAGTTTTACGGTACGGGTTAGGGTTAGGTTTAGGGGTTAGGGTGAGGGTTAGGGTTAGGGATAGTGTTAGGGTACGGGTTAGGGTTAGAGTTAGGGTTAGGGTCAGTGTTAAGGGTTAGGGTTAGGTTAGGGATAGGGTACGGGTTAGGGTTAGGGTACGGGTTAGGTTTAGGGTACGGGTTAGGGTTAGGGTTAGCGTTAGGTTTAGGGTACGGGTTAGGGTTAGGGTTCGGGTTAAAGTTAGGGTACGTGTTCGGGTTAGGGTTAGCTACGTCTTAGGTTTAGGGTACGGGTTAGGGTAAGGGTACGGGTTAGGGTTAGGATTAGGGTACGTGTTAGGGTTAGGGTTAGGGGTTAGGGTTAGGGTTAGGGTACGGGTTAGGGTTAGGGTACTTGGTAGCGTACGGGTTAGGGTTAGGGTACGGTTTAGGGTTAGGGTACGGGTTAGGGTAGGGTTAGGGTACGGGTTGGGGTTAGGGTTAGTGGTTAGGGTTAGGGTTAGTGTTAGGGTTAGGGTTAGGGTTAGTGTACGGTTTAGGGTTAGGGTACGGGTTAGGGTTAGGGTTAGGGTTAGGGTTAGGGTTAGGGTTAGGGTTAGCGTACGGGTTAGGGTTAGGGTTAGGCTTAGGGTTAGGGTTAGGGTACGGGTTAGGGTTAGGGTACGGGTTAGGGTTAGGGTTAGGGTTAGGGTTAGGGTTAGGGTTAGCGTACGGGTTAGGGTTAGGGTTAGGCTTAGGGTTAGGGTTAGGGTACGGGTTAGGGTTAGGGTACGGGTTCGGGTTATGGTTAGGGATAGGGTACGGGTTAGGGTACGGGGTTAGGGTTAGGGTTAGTTTACGTGTTAGGGTTAGGGTTAGTGTTAGGGTTAGGGTACATGGTAGGGTTAGGGTTAGGGTACGGGTTAGTGTTAGGGTACGGGTTAGGGTTAGTGTTAGGTTACTGGTTAGGGTTAGGGTTAGGGTACGTGTTAGGGTTATGGTTACGGTTAGGGTTAGGGTTAGGGTTAAGGTTTAGGGTTAGGGTTAGGGTAAGGGTTAGGGTTAGGGTACGGTTTAGGGTACGGGTTAATGTTAGGGTTAGGGTTAGGGTTAGGGTATGGGTTAGGGTTAGGATTAGGGTACGGTTTAGGGTTAGGTTACGGTTTAGGGTTAGGGTTAGGGTACGGGTTAGGGTTAGGGTACGGGTTAGGTTTAGGGTACGGTTTAGGGTTAGGGTTAGGGGTAGGGTTAGGGTACGGGTTAGGGTTAGGGTTAGGGTACGGGTTAGGGTTAGGTTTAGGGTTAGGGTTAGGGTACAGGTTAGGGTTAGGGTACGGTTTAGGGTTAGGGTTAGGGTACGGGTTAGGTTTAGGGTTAGGGTTAGGGTTACGGTTAGGGTTAGGGTTAGGGTACGGGTTAGGTTTAGGGTTAGTGTTAGGGTTTAGGGGTTAGGGTTAGGGTTAGGGTTAGGTTTAGAGGTTAGGGGTTAGGGTTAGGGTTCGGGTTAGGGTTAGGGTACGTGTTAGGGTTAGGGTTAGGGTTAGTGTTATGGTTAAGGTACGGGTTAGGGTTAGGGTTAGTCTTAGGGTACGGGTTTGGGTTAGTGTTAGGTTTAGGATTAGGGTTAGGGTACGGGATAGGTTTAGGGTAAGGGTTAGGGTTAGGGTACGGGTTAGGGTACGGGTTAGGGTTAGGGTTAGGGTACGGGTCATGGTTAGGGTTAGGTTTAGGGTTAGGGATAGTGTTAGGGTATGGGTTAGGGTTAGGTTTAGGTGTTAGGGTTAGGGTTAGGGTTAGGGTTAGGTTTGGGGTACGGGTTAGGGTTAGTGTTAGGGTTAGGGTTAGGGTCAGTGTTAGGGGTTAGTGTTAGGGTTAGGGTTAGGGTTAGGGTACGGGTTAGGGTTAGGTTTAGGTGTTAGGGTTAGGGTTAGGGTTAGGGTTAGGGTACGGGTTAGGGTTAGGTTTCGGGTACGGGTTAGGGTTAGGTTTAGGGTTAGGGTTAGGGTTAGCGTACCGGTTAGGGTTAGGGTTAGGGGTTAGGGGTTAGTGTTAGGGTTAGGGTGAGGGTTAGGGTACGGGTTAGGGTACGGTTTAGGGTTAGGGCACGGGTTAGTGTTAGGGTTAGTGTTAGGGTTAGTGTTAGGGTTAGGGTACGGGTTAGGGTTAGGGTTAGGGTACGGGTTAGGATTAGGGTACGGGTTAGGGTTAGGGTTAGGTTTAGGGTTAGGGTTAGGGTTAGAGTTTAGGGTTAGGGATAGGGTTAGGGTTAGGATTAGGGTACGGGTTAGGGTACGGGTTAGGTTTAGGTTTAGGGTTAGGGTATGGGTTAGGGTTAGGGTTAGGGTACGTTTTAGGGTTAGGGTTAGGGTACGGGTTAGGGTTAGGGTACTGTTTAGGATTAGCGTTAGGTTTAGGTTTAGGGTACGGTTTAGGGTTAGGTTTAGGGCACGGGTTAGGGTTAGGGTTATGGTTAGGGTACGGGTTAGGGTTCGGTTTAGGGTACGGGTTAGGGTTAGGGTACGGGTTAGGTTTAGGGTTAGGGTTAGGGTTAGTGTTAGGGTTAGGGTACGGGTTAGGGTTAGGGTTAGGGTACGGGTTAGGGTTAGGGTACGGTTTAGGTTTATGGTTAGGGTAGGGGTTAGGGTTAGGGTTAGGGTTAGGGTTACGGTACGGGTTATGGTTAGGGTTAGGTTTAGGGTTAGGGTTAGGGTTAGGGTGCGGTTTAGGGTTAGGGTTAGGGTACGGGTTAGGGTTAGGGTATGGGTTAGGGTTAGGGTTAGGGTTAGGGTTAGGGTACGGGTTAGGGTTAGGTTTAGGGTTAGGGTTAGGGTTAGTGTTAGGGTTAGAGTACGGGTTAGGGTTAGGGTTAGGGTTAGGGTACGGGTTAGGGTTAGGTTTAGGGTAGGGGTTAGTGTTAGGGTTAGGGTTAGGGTACGGGTTATGTTTAGGGTTAGGTTTAGGGTTAGGGTTAGGGTTAGGTTTAGAGTTATGGTACGGGTTAGGGTAAGGTTTAGGGTACGGGTTAGGGTTAGGGTACGGGTTAGGGTTAGGGTACGGGTTAGGGTTATGGTTAGGGTACGGGTTAGGTTTAGGGTTAGGGGTTAGGTTTAGGGTTAGTGTTAGGGTTAGGGTTAGTGTACGGGTAAGGGTTAGGGTACGGGTTAGGGTTGGGTTTAGGTTTAGCGTACGGGTTAGGGTTAGGGTTAGTTTTAGTGTTAGGGTTAGGTTACGGGTTAAAGTTAGGGTACGGGTTAGGGTTAGGGTTAGGGTTTGGGTTAGGGGTTAGTGGTTAGTGTTAGGGTTAGTGTTAGGGTTAGGGTTAGGGTTAGGGTTAGTGTTAGGGTACGGGTTAGATTACGGGTTAGGGTTAGGGCACGGGTTAGTGTTAGGGTTAGGGTTAGGGTTAGGGTATGGGTTAGTGTTAGGGTACGGGTTAGGGTACGGGTTAGTTTTACGGTACGGGTTAGGGTTAGGTTTAGGGGTTAGGGTGAGGGTTAGGGTTAGGGATAGTGTTAGGGTACGGGTTAGGGTTAGAGTTAGGGTTAGGGTCAGTGTTAAGGGTTAGGGTTAGGTTAGGGATAGGGTACGGGTTAGGGTTAGGGTACGGGTTAGGTTTAGGGTACGGTTTAGGGTTAGGGTTAGGGTTAGGGTTAGGGTACGGGTTAGGGTTAGGGTTAGGGTTAAAGTTAGGGTACGTGTTCGGGTTAGGGTTAGCTACGTCTTAGGTTTAAGGTACGGGTTAGGGTAAGGGTACGGTTTAGGGTTAGGATTAGGGTACGTGTTAGGGTTAGGGTTAGGGGTTAGGGTTAGGGTTAGGGTACGGGTTAGGTTTAGGGTACTTGGTAGCGTACGGGTTAGGGTTAGGGTACGGTTTAGGGTTAGGGTACGGGTTAGGGTAGGGTTAGGGTACGGGTTAGGGTTAGGGTTAGTGGTTAGGGTTAGGGTTAGTGTTAGGGTTAGGGTTAGGGTTAGTGTACGGTTTAGGGTTAGGGTACGGGTTAGGGTTAGGGTTAGGGTTAGGGTTAGGGTTAGGGTTAGCGTACGGGTTAGGGTTAGGGTTAGGCTTAGGGTTAGGGTTAGGGTACGGGTTAGGGTTAGGGTACGGGTTAGGGTTAGATTTAGGGTTAGGGTAGGGTTAGGGTAAGGGTACGGTTTAGGGTTCGGGTTAGGGTTAGGGTTAGGGTACGGGTTAGGGTACGGGGTTAGGGTTAGGGTTAGGTTACGGGTTAGGGTTAGGGTTAGTGTTAGGGTTAGGGTACATGGTAGGGTTAGGGTTAGGGTACGGGTTAGTGTTAGGGTACGGGTTAGGGTTAGGGTTAGGTTACGGGTTAGGGTTAGGGTTAGGGTTAGGGTACGTGTTAGGGTTATGGTTACGGTTAGGGTTAGGGTTAGGGTTAAGGTTTAGGGTTAGGGTTAGGGTAAGGGTTAGGGTTAGGGTACGGTTTAGGTTACGGGTTAAGGTTAGGGTTAGGGTTAGGGTATGGGTTAGGGTTAGGTTTAGGGTACGGTTTAGGGTTAGGTTACGGTTTAGGGTTAGGGTTAGGGTACGGGTTAGGGTTAGGGTACGGGTTAGGGTTAGGGTACGGTTTAGGGTTAGGGTTAGGGGTAGGGTTAGGGTACGGGTTAGGGTTAGGGTTAGGGTACGGGTTAGGGTTAGGTTTAGGGTTAGGGTTAGGGTACGGGTTAGGGTTAGGGTACGGTTTAGGGTTAGGGTTAGGGTACGGGTTAGTGTTAGGGTTAGGGTTAGGGTTACGGTTAGGGTTAGGGTTAGGGTATGGGTTAGGGTTAGGGTTAGTGTTAGGGTTAGGGTACGGGTTAGGGTTAGGGTTAGGGTTAGTGTTATGGTTAAGGTACGGGTTAGGGTTAGGGATAGGGTTAAGGTTAGGGTTAGGCTATGGGTTAGGGTTAGGGTTATGTTTAGGGTTAGTGTTAGGGTTTAGGGGTAAGGGTTAGGGTTAGGTTTAGAGGTTAGGGGTTAGGGTTAGGGTTAGGGTTAGGTTTCGGGTACGGGTTAGGGTTAGGGTTAGGGTTAGGGTTAGCGTACGGGTTAGGGTTAGGGTTAGGGGTTAGGGGTTAGTGTTAGGGTTAGAGTGAGTGTTAGGGTACGGGTTAGGGTACGGTTTAGGGTTAGGGCACGGGTTAGTGTTAGGGTTAGGGGTTAGGGGTTAGTGTTAGTGTTAGAGTGAGGGTTAGGGTACGGGTTAGGGTACGGTTTAGGGTTAGGGCACGGGTTAGTGTTAGGGTTAGGGTTAGGGTTAGTGTTAGGGTTAGGGTACGGGTTAGGGTTAGGGTTAGGGTACGGGTTAGGATTAGGGTACGGGTTAGGGTTAGGGTTAGGTTTAGGGTTAGGGTTAGGGTTAGAGGTTAGGGTTAGGGATAGGGTTAGGGTTAGGATTAGGGTACGGGTTAGGGTACGGGTTAGGGTTAGGTTTAGTGTTAGGGTATGGGTTAGGGTTAGGGTTAGGGTACGTTTTAGGGTTAGGGTTAGGGTACGGGTTAGGGTTAGGGTACTGTTTAGGATTAGCGTTAGGTTTATGTTTAGGGTACGGTTTAGGGTTAGGGTTAGGGCACGGGTTAGGGTTATGGTTAGGGTTAGGGTTAGGGTACGGGTTAGGGTTCGGTTTAGGGTACGGGTTAGGGTTAGGGTACGGGTTAGGTTTAGGGTTAGGGTTAGGGTTAGGGTTAGTGTTAGGGTTAGGGTACGGGTTAGGGTTAGGGTTAGGGTATGGGTTAGGGTTAGGGTACGGTTTAGGTTTAGGGTTAGGGTAGGGGTTAGGGTTAGGGTTAGGGTTAGGGTTACGGTACGGGTTATGGTTAGGGTTAGGTTTAGGGTTAGGGTTAGGGTTAGGGTGCGGTTTAGGGTTAGGGTTAGGGTACGGGTTAGGGTTAGGGTACGGGTTAGGGTTAGGGTTAGGGTTAGGGTTAGCGTTAGGGTACGGGTTAGGGTAAGTGTTAGGGTTAGGGTTAGGGTTAGGGTACGGGTTAGGGTTAGGGTACGGGTTAGGGTTAGGGTACGGGTTAGGGTTAGGGTACGGGTTAGGGTTAGGGTACGGATTAGGGTTAGGGTTAGGGTTAGGGTACGGGTTAGAGTTAGGGTACGGGTTAGGGTTAGAGTTAGGGTACGGGTTAGGGTTAGGGTATGGGTTAGGTTTAGGGTACGGGTTAGGGTTAGGTTTAGGGTACGTGTTAGGGTTAGGGTTAGGGTTAGGGTTAGAGGTTAGGGTTAGGGATAGGGTTAAGGTTAGGATTAGGGTACGGGTGAAGGTACGGGTTAGGGTTAGGTTTAGGGTTAGGTTATGGGTTAGGTTTAGGGTTAGGGTATGTTTTAGGTTTAGGGTTAAGGTACGGGTTAGCGTTAGGGTACTGTTTAGTGTTAGGGTTAGGGTTAGGGTTAGGGTACGGGTTAGGTTTAGGGTTAGGGTACGGGTTAGGTTTAGGGTTAGGGTTAGGGTTAGGGTACGGGTTAGGGTTAGGGTTAGGGTATGGGTTAGGGTTAGGGTACGGGTTAGGTTTAGGGTTAGGGTTAGGGTTAGTGTTAGGGTTAGGGTACGGGTTAGGGTTAGGGTTAGGGTACGGGTTAGGGTTACGGTTAGGGTAGGGTTTAGGGTTAGGGTTAGGGTTAGGGTTAGGGTTAGGTTACGGGTTAGAGTTAGGGTTAGGTTTAGAGTTAGGGTACGGGTTAGGGTTAGGTTTAGGGTACGGGTTAGGGTTAGGTTACGGGTTAGGTTTAGGGTATGGGTTAGGGTTAGGGTTAGGGTACGGGTTAGGTTTAGGGTTAGGGGTTAGGGTTAGGGTTAGTGTTAGGGTTAGGGTTAGTGTACGGTTTTGGGTTAGGGTACGGGTTAGGGTTAGGTTTAGAGTTAGCGTACGGGTTAGGGTTAGGGTTAGTTTTAGGTTTAGGGTTAGGGTACGGGTTAAAGTTAGGGTACGGGTTAGGGTTAGGGTAAGGGTTTGGGTTAGGGGTTAGGGGTTAGTGTTAGGGTTAGGGTTAGGGTTAGTGTTAGGGTACGGGTTAGGGTACGGGTTAGGGTTAGGGCACGGGTTAGTGTTAGGGTTAGGGTTAGGATTAGGGTACAGGTTACTGTTAGGGTACGGGTTAGGGTACGGGTTAGGTTTACGGTACGGGTTAGGGTTAGGTTTAGGGGTTAGGGTGAGGTTTAGGGTTAGGGATAGGGTTAGGGTAAGGGTTAGGGTTAGAGTTAGGGTTAGGGTCAGGGTTAAGGGTTAGGGTTAGGTTAGGGATAGGGTACGTGTTAGGGTTAGGGTACGGGTTAGGTTTAGGGTACGGGTTAGGGTTAGGGTTAGGGTTAGGGTACGGGTTAGGGTTAGTGTTAGGGTCAAAGTTAGGGTACGTGTTAGGGTAAGGGTTAGCTACGGCTTAGGTTTAGGGTACGGGTTAGGGTTAGGGTTAGGGTACGGGTTAGTTTTAGGGTTAGGTTTAGGGTTAGGTTATGGGTTAGGGTTAGGGTTAGGGTTAGAATTAGGGTACGGGGTAGGGTTAGGGTTAGGGTACGGGTTAGCGTTAGGGTACGGTTTAGGGTTAGGGTTAGGGTACAGGTTAGTGTTAGGGTTAGGGTAGTTTTTAGTGTTAGGGTTAGGGTTAGGGTTAGGGTTAGGGTTAGAGGTCAGGGTTAGGGATAGGGTTAGGGTTAGGATAAGGTACGGGTTAGGGTACGGGTTAGAGTACGGGTTAGGATTAGGGTACGGGTTAGGGTTAGGGTTATGGTACGTTTTAGGTTTAAGGTACGGTTTAGTGTTAGGGTTAGGGTTGGGGTACGGGTTAGGGTTAGGGTACGGGTTAGTGTTAGGGTTAGGGTACGGGTTAGGGTTAGGGTTCTCTTTAGGGTTAGGGTTAGGTTTAGGGTTAGGGTACGGGTTAGGGTAAGGGTTAGGGTACGGGTTAGGGTTAGGGTTAGGGTTAGGGTACGGGTTAGGTTTAGGGTTAGGGTACGGGTTACGGTTAGGTTACGGGTTAGGTTTAGGTTTAGGGGTAGGTTTAGTGTTAGGGTTAGGGTACGGGTTAGGGTTAGGGTTAGGGTACGGGTTAGGGTTAGGGTACGGGTTAGGGTTAGGGTTAGGGTAGGCGTTAGGGTTAGGATTAGGGTTAGGGTTAGGGTACGGGTCATGGTTAGTGTGAGGTTTAGGGTTAGGGTTAGGGTTAGGGTCCGGGTTAGGGTTAGGTATAGGTGTTAGGGTTAGTGTTAGGTTTAGGGTTAGGGTACGGGTTAGGGTTAGTGTTAAGGTTAGGGTTAGGGTCAGTGTTAGGGGTTAGTGTTAGGGTTAGGGTTAGGGTTAGGGTACGGGTTAGGGTTAGGTTAAGGGTACGGGTTAGGGTTAGGGTTAGGGTTAGTGTTAGGGTTAGCATACGGGTTAGGGTTAGGGTTAGGTTTAGGGTTAGGTTTAGGGTACGGGTTAGGGTTAGGGTACGGGTTAGGGTTAGGGTTAGGTTTAGGAAAGGGTTAGGGTTAGGGTTAGGGTTAGGGTTAGGGTACTGGTTAGGTTTAGGTTTAGGGTACAGGTTAATGTACGAGTTAGGGTTAGGGTTAGGTTTAGGGTACGGGTTAGGGTTAGGGTTAGTGTTAGGGGTTAGGGGTTAGGGTTAGGGTTAGGGTTAGGGTTAGGGTACGCGTTAGGGTTAGGGTGCGTGTTAGTGTTAGTGTTATGATTAGGGTTAGGGTACGGGTTAGGTTTAGGGTTAGGGTTAGGGTTAGGTTTAGGAAAGGGTTAGGGTTAGGGTTAGTGTACGGGTTAGGGTTAGGGTTAGGGGGAGGGATAGGGTTAGGGTACGGGTTAGGGTTAGAGTACGTGTTAGGGTACGGGTTAGGGTTAGAGTTAGGGTACGGGTTAGGGTTAGGTAGGTGTTAGGGTTTGAGTTAGGGCACGGGTTAGGGTTAGTGTATGGGTTAGTGTTAGGGTTAGGGTTAGGGTTAGGGTTAGGGTGAGGGTTAGGGTTAGGAAAGGGTTAGGGTTAGGGTTAGCGTTAGGGTTAGGGTACGGGTTAGGTTTAGGGTTAGGGTACGGGTTAGGGTTAGGGTTAGGGTTAGGTTTAGTGGTTAGGGGTTAATGTTAGGGTTAGGGTTAGGGTTAGGGTTAGGGTACGGGTTAGGGTTAGGGTTAGGGGTTAGGGGTTAGTGTTAGGGTTAGGGTTAGGGTTAGGGTACGGGTTAGGGTACGGGTTAGGGTTAGGGCACGGGTAAGTGTTAGGGTTAGTGTTAGGGTTAGGTTTAGGGTACGTGTTAGGGTACGGGTTAGGGTTAGGTTACGGGTTAGGGTTAGGTTTAGGGGTTAGGGTTAGGGTTAGGGTTAGGCTTAGGTTACGGGTTAGGGCTAGGGTTAGGGTTAGGGTTAGGGTCAGGGTTAGGTGTTAGGGTTAGGGTTAGGGTTAGGGGACGGGTTAGGGTTAGGGTACGGGTTAGGTTTAGGGTACGGGTTAGGGTTAGGTTTAGGTTTAGGGTACGGTTTAGGGTTAGGGTTAGGGTACGGGTTAGGGTACGGGTTAGGGTTAGGGTAGGGGTTAGGGTACGGGTTAGGGTTAGGGTACGGGTTAGGGTTAGGATTAGTGTTAGGGTTAGGGTTAGGGTTAGGGTACGGGTTATGGTTAGGGTTAGGTTTAGGGTTAGGGTTAGGGTTAGGGTACGGGTTAGGGTTAGGGTTAGGGTACGGGTTAGTGTTAGGGTACGGGTTAGGGTTAGGGTTAGGGTTAGGGTTAGCGTTAGGGTACGGGTTAGGGTTAGGGTTAGCGTTAGGGTTAGGTTTACGGTACGGGTTAGTGTTAGGGTACGGGTTACGGTTAGGGTATGGGTTAGGGTTAGGGTACGGGTTAGGGTTAGGGTACGCGTTAGGGTTAGGTTAGGGTTAGGGTACGGGTTAGGGTTAGGGTCCGGGTTAGGGTTAGAGTTAGGGTACGGGTTAGGGTTAGGGTATGGGTTAGGTTTAGGGTACAGGTTAGGGTTAGGGTTAGGGTACGGGTTAGGGTTAGGTTTAGGGTACGTGTTAGGGTACGTGTTAGGGTTAGGGTTAGGGTTAGAGGTTAGGGTTAGGGATAGGCTTAGGGTTAGGATTAGGGTACGGGTTAAGGTACGGGTTAGGTTTAGGTTTAGGGTTAGGGTATGGGTTAGTGTTAGGGTTAGGGTACGTTTTAGGTTTAGGGTTAGGGTACTGGTTAGGGTTAGGGTACTGTTTAGGGTTAGGGTTAGGTTTAGGGTTAGGGTACGGGTTAGGGTTAGGGTTAGGGTACGGGTTAGGTTTAGGGTTAGGGTTAGGGTTAGGGTACGGGTTAGGATTAGGGTTAGGGTACGGGTTAGGGTTAGGGTACGGGTTAGGTTTAGGGTTAGGTTTAGGGTTAGTGTTAGGGTTAGGGTACGGGTTAGGGTTAGGGTTAGGGTACGGGTTAGGGTTAGGGTACGGGTTAGGGTTAGGGTTAGGGTAGGGGATAGGGTTAGGGTTAGGGTTAGGGTTAGGGTACGGGTTATGGTTAGGGTTAGGTTTAGGGTTAGGGTTAGGGTTAGGGTACGAGTTAGGGTTAGGGTTAGGGTACGGGTTAGGGTTAGGGTACGGGTTAGGGTTAGGGTTAGGGTTAGCGTTAGGGTACGGGTTAGGGTTAGGGTTAGGGTTAGGGTTAGGTTACGGGTTAGGGATAGGTTTAGGGTACGGGTTAGGGTTAGGGTACGGGTTAGGGTTAGGGTACGGGTTAGGGTTAGGGTTAGGGTACGGTTTAGGTTTAGGTTAGGGGTTAGGGTTAGGGTTAGTGTTAGGGTTAGGGTTAGTGTACGGGTTAGGGTTAGGGTACGGGTTAGGGTTAGGGTAAGGGTTAGGGTTAGCGTACGGGTTAGGGTTAGGGTTAGTTTTAGGATTAGGGTTAGGGTACGGGTTAGGTTTAGGGTACGGGTTAGGGTTAGGCTTAGGGTTAGGGTTAGGAAAGGGTTAGGGTTTGGGTTAGCGTTAGGGTTAGGGTACGGATTAGGGTTAGGGTTAGGGTACGGGTTAGGGTTAGGGTTAGGTTACGGGTTAGGGTTAGGGTTAGTGTTAGGGTTAGGGTACATGGTAGGGTTAGGGTTAGGGTACGGGTTAGTGTTAGGGTACGGGTTAGGGTTAGGGTTAGGTTACGGGTTAGGGTTAGGGTTAGGGTTAGGGTACGTGTTAGGGTTATGGTTACGGTTAGGGTTAGGGTTAGGGTTAAGGTTTAGGGTTAGGGTTAGGGTAAGGGTTAGGGTTAGGGTACGGTTTAGGTTACGGGTTAAGGTTAGGGTTAGGGTTAGGGTATGGGTTAGGGTTAGGTTTAGGGTACGGTTTAGGGTTAGGTTACGGTTTAGGGTTAGGGTTAGGGTACGGGTTAGGGTACGGGTTAGGGTTAGGGTACTGGTTAGGGTACGGGTTAGTGTTAGGGTATGGGTTAGGGTTAGGGTACGGGTTAGGTTTAGGGTTAGGGTACGGGTTAGGTTTAGGGTTAGTGGTTAGGGTTAGGGTTAGTGTTAGGGTTAGGGTTAGGGTTGGTGTACGGGTTAGGGTTAGGGTACGGGTTAGGGTTAGGTTTAGGGTTAGGGTTAGGGTTAGTGTTAGCGTACGGGTTAGGTTTAGTGTTAGGCTTAGGGTTAGGGTTAGGTTACGGGTTAGGGTTAGGGTACGCGTTAGGGTTAGGGTTAGGGTTAGGGTCAGGTTAGGGTAAGGGTACGGTTTAGGGTTAGGGTTAAGGTTAGGGTTAGGGTACGGGTTAGGGTTAGGGTTAGGGTTAGGGTTAGGTTACGGGTTAGGGTTAAGGTTAGGGTTAGGGTACGTGGTAGGGTTTGGGTTAGGTTACGGGTTAGTGTTAGGGTACGGGTTAGGGTTAGGGTTAGGTTACGGGTTAGGGTTAGGGTTAGGGTTAGGGTACGTGTTAGGGTTATGGTTAGGGTTAGGGTTAGGGTTAAGGGTTAGGGTTACGGATAGGGTAATGGTTAGGGTTAGGGTACGGTTTAGGGTACGGGTTAGGGTTAGGGTTAGGGTTAGGGTTACGGTACGGGTTAGGGTTAGGATTAGGGTACGGATTAGGGTTAAGATACGGTTTAGGGTTAGGGTTAGGGTATGGGTTAGGGTTACGGTACGGGTTAGGGTTAGGGTACGGGTTAGGGTTAGGGTTAGGGTTAGGGTACGGGTTAGGGTTAGGGTTAGGGTACGGGTTAGGGTTAGGTTTAGGTTTAGGGTTAGGGTACGGGTTAGGGTTAGGGTTAGAGTACGGGTTAGGATTAGGGTTATGGTTAGGGTTAGGGTACGGTTTAGGGTTAGGGTTAGGGTACGGGTTAGGGTTAGGGTTAGCGTTAGGGTTAGGGTTAGGGTTAGGGTACGGGTTAGGGTTAGGGTTAGTGTTAGGGTTAGGGTACGGGTTAGAGTTAGGTTTAGGGTACGGGTTATGGTTAAGGTTAGGGATAGGGTTAGGGTTAGGCTACGGGTTAGGGTTAGGGTTAGGTTTAGGGTTA